>JALLPE010001542.1:0-11618 GCA_036940025.1 Conticribra weissflogii
TGATTATTTCACAAACATTGTCCCAAAGTTGTGAGTTACGGTGGGGTCAGAAAAAGATCGATAACGCACATTATTTTACATATTTTATTTAATGAGTTCTTCACTGTCATCTGGTTTTAATATCCTTCATTTGGCGATTGTGTCAATGTCTTGTCACAACGGTCTAGTGGAAAGTCCTTCCTCGTGAAAAGTTTTCTAAGAAAGAGAATCAAATAAAACTTTATTTCGATTGATAGTTCCATATATTTTTCAAAAATAATTATTTTGCTTGGAGTGTTATTTTTCAGATATCGAACAATATTGCAAAATCCATAATAATTGATCTATTTTTGTAATGAACAGACTTTATCTTTTCATCTGACGTGTTTGATTCAAGCATTCGTCGAATGTTCTCCAATCAAAGACGTTGGTGGACCGACGTGGTAGAACAATAGGTTTTATAGGAGGAATTAGTATCTCAATATACTTCTGTGAAGTTCATATAATAATATTATTCTTATACAATATATACGAGCTTTATGCAGTGTCATCAGTATTATACGAGTATAGAATTTTCACTGAGGTAGGTACATATTTCATTGCAAGACATATTTTTATTTTCCCAAAAGGAATTCATTTCCTGTGGTGACGTGTATCCGCCAAAATTTTTTGGTCACCTGCAGTAACACATTTTTTCGCCGGACTATATTTTGTAATATTCTAGAGGTACGATACAACATCCTCATCTTTCTCTCATGAAATCTTCGTCTTTGATAATATATCATTGTATGTTACAGTAATGTACCGGTATGAACCACCGGGTACAGTCCCAAACTGTACAAAATCTACGATATTGTAGGCAAACACCAAATTGTACCTAAAGGGCTTTCTATAATATATACATATAATGAAACAGATAATGCATTACCCTCCTACGATATTATTGGTTCTCAAAATTTTGCAGACGGAGGAGGAAAACTCTGAACTATGAACTACGAAGGTCTCATTATTTTTCACACCATGGCACCAATTCTCAAGGCAATCAAGAAGATCGTCGCCCGCAAGCCCACGGAGGCAATCCTGGTCGAAGAGCTTCCACTCCCCCATTCCTCAGCGGCAGTCGAAGTCTTGGAACAAACCATGCTGTCCCTCAAAACCAACGCACGTGACTTTTGCAATTGCGTCGTGGATTACATTCGTCCTCATTTGGAAGACAAGTCTCAAGGCGAGATCTTATTTTTGTCGTCTGTTGTTTTGGCCGTGTTGCTCTTCGTTGTGATCATTCCTGCGTATGAAGCTCGCGTGCGCCGAACGGAGGAAGAGGTAGTTGTTCAAGAACTGGTAGAAAAGAAGATCGTGGACCCGAAGTTTGTGCGCTCGTCGTCGGGAAGTGATTCCAGCATGGAGACCATTGAAGAGAGTGAAGAAGAAGATGAAGAACAAGAAGGAGAAGGACAAGGACAAGGACAAGGACAGGAGACTGTTTATGAAATGGGGGTGGAAATTGAGTTCGCTCCCTTGGAACAAGCTGAACTGGAGCAGAACGAAGATCTTCAGCAAGAAGAAAAAACAACCACTCCAATCGTTGAAGAAGCGAAAGTAGAAAAAGAAGAAGTTCAGACAGTCTCAGTGGGACCTCAGCCCGAGGGGTCAACTACCCTGTCTACTCAAGAGTTCGAGGCTCCTTCTACTGCTGAAGTGGGCCAAGATGATGCGACAGCTGAGGTTGAAGCAATGACTAACGATGAATTGGAAAAACCTCAAGCAATCTCGACGGAAATGAACTCCATCAACGAGGAAGCAACGGTGACGGCGATGATAGAAGAAAAACAGCAACAAGAGGATCCTCGATTAAATGATGCCGACAACAACAATATGTCAACTCCTCTCCCATCCACGACTACCACTACATCAGATGATGATTCTGCGCTCGTCGCCCCACCGGACACACCGACCTCTTCGCCTCCTTCCTCCCCGGAACATCGTCCCAGTTTCAAGAAGAAAATGTCCTTTGGAAGCTTCAAGAACCCCAAGAACAATCCAGTCAGGAGACTTTCTGCAAGTATGAGGAGAATTAGCTCTTCCAAGAGTGTATCCTCAATGAAATGAAGTCGTGTTAATTGGCACAAGCTGTGAAGATTAATGCACCTTAATTTTGAAACGAAAAAGAATCGATGATTGGATACAAAAAGAAAGAAATGCTATGGTTTAAACTGTACCATGGCAATCATCAACAACTTGTCAAATCTGGATCGAATGGAAGCATCAAATCAAGCTTAATACGATGATCATCCCCCACTCCCTCCAGATAGACCACTTTCATGTTAATGTGAAAATGATGCATGTTTGCATAAGAAAATATTCTGTAGGAGAATTAATGGCAAAAAGTCAAGATGGGAACGAAACAAGACAAACATGATCCTGAGATTTACGCGATTGCGAGAATTCAATGTTTATTTGCATGTAGAATAATAAATAAAAAGCATTTGTTTGACGAGATGCAATAGTACATAACTCTACACTTATGTCAATATCTAGGTACACACATTGGTAATAATCATTTGATTTCAAATAGATGTCATCACTTCTCATGGAACTACCAACCTAGAAGAATGAAACACCTGTGAATGTCCATGACTGGATCTCTCTAGGCTGATTATAACAGAGCTTTTGTTTGACTGCGTAATCACGTTAATACCTTATGATTAAGTTTCTAAGCAGCCATGAACTCAACATGGTTTTCATAACTCAATATTTTATTTTTGGAAACAATATTTTCTTCATCTCTTTTTACCTAACAGCCTTAGTCAAAACAAAACTCACAAAGCAACATATTCACAGGTTCAAAATGATAAATTTTTATATGACAATTTTGTTGGTGCCTCAATCAGATGTACGGCCAAAATTGGTACACTCCCATGTGATGAGATTCTTCACATGCTACGGAAATATCTGCATCTGTTGAAATTCCAAATTGTTATGTGGACATAATTAGGATAAATATCTCATGAAAATGTTGAAGTCCTGTAACATTTCTTATGATTTGTCTAAGCTGATAGTTACAACTAACATGTGATAAGATATTAAGGTTCTAGGTTTATTCAATATTATATGGTGTTAAGGGGCAGGATCCGATATCTATGTGCAAGCTAAACCATGGTAGGCTTGGGAGGATGCTTACTCTAGAGAATATGACACACTTCCACATTGGTGCATACTGTGGTTGATGGTAGAATATATGAAATTTGCACCTAGAATGTTACACTTGGATGATGCATATCATTTCTCAATTTGACCAATAGTTTCTTCTGTAAATTTGTATTTGTGCATGTGTTGTGCAACATTTATTTCAAATGTTGAGTCAGGTACAGTCAACAATTCAAATGCTGGCACCTGACAAAGCTTCTTGTCCAAACAGGTATTCACAGATAGTCATAATGGTTTGAATGTGCTCAAACAATCACCTTACAGAGAGGGTGATTCAATATCTGTGTAGTGAAAAACTGTAGGCAGGTTACAGCCTACTGCATGACTAGAATTTTGATTGTTTATTTTACTAACAAATGAACAACTCACAACTATTTTTGAGAGTGCACTTCTCTAAATTATCAGGTAACCTAAAATTGTGTTATAACCTGCCATGGTAACCAAAAATGCTCTCATGGATTCAATATTATATCATTTGACATGGGGTAAATTTTGCTAGAATTTCATTTGATAATAGGAAAAGTAATAATCATCATTTTGACAAACAGCAAAAGTTGATACAAATACAAGAAGTAAACTTTTTATTGTGAATTTTGTACTTGTCTGAGACTCAGTAGTTTTATTTAAATTTATTTTTAATGAAGGGATTATGATTTAGAAATTGTTTCATAATATATTGCAAATACTTGATTGTGTGAAATTGATGCAAAAACCCTTGGATGGTAAGTTGAATGTGGTCTTTGACCAATCCAACCTGAACAACCATCTGTGAAAATGTATAAGTGAAGGAGAAGTGCTGCATCCTCTTGTAAATTCTAGACATTTTCTAACAAGTTATGGTAGTTCCAAATTTCATTGAAATCATACTCTTGTTTGATATTATAAATATTCATTAATGACACAATTTATGAAATGTGTTGCATTATCCTATCCAATTGCCCATCAACTCTTTTATATATAAATGTTTCACAAATATTTACTTGTAACACTTACCACAGTTTTTTGTAGTTGTGAAAATGTGCTTATTTTTCTGCAGTTAATCAATTTATAAACCTTCAAATTTTATATAAATAACTAGATCATTCCTTTATCATCATATGAAAAGATTAAAGTAAGAAGTAAGATGTGTTAATTTTTTATTTCTTAAAAGATTTGAATTGGATGCATCAAATCTACATTAGCCACATAACTCTATTTCAAAAATCATAACACAGAAAATTATGCTCTTACAAGACCAGAATAGTCTCATATTTTAACTAAACTCAAAAAATAATATACTTTTTGTGTTATGATTGGGTTGTGTGTTGTTTTCAGATTCTTCTTTAGAAGGGGAAACAAGATGGAAAAAGAAGATGTTGTTTGTGATTTAAGTTTACATGGTTCCAAACAGGTTGAAATCAGCCCTCCCTCTTGGCACAATTCTACCTGTTGGCACAAGAGTCAATGGTAAATACAGGAACTATGTTGTAAAGCCACCAAATTCATCTTTGAATACATTCTTAGTTGTAAATGCCTAATATCTAGACACTCATTTAACAGCACTGACACTATCATCAACATGTCAAAATTATTCATTTTTAGTGATATTTACAACTTGTATCATTAGAGACATGTTGTCAACAAGATTGAATTTAAAAACAACATGGTATTCCTATAAAAATAGTATGTTTTTGATGAAAATGTTGTGATAAATGAAATTTTAGTTGAGTGAAAATGAGAAAATTTGACTTAACATTATGAAAATTATACAAAAAATACATCATAGTTAAAAAATACTATAATCATGTAGAATTTTAATTTACATGAAAAAACAAGAGTGGCAAAAAATACATCATCCCTATCTGTATGGATTGTCAAAATCCTGTGCTTAATATTGTTTACTTCCTAGTTCTGGTTGTAAAACTTGAATTCCAGCGGCTTGTTCAGTTCTATGCACCAAAGTAATAGCAAGAAAAGTGTAACCTCATCCTCTTCCATTCCAGGGCATCATATTGTGCATGTATAATTCAACTGCACCTTCTTCCATACACAACATCTTCATCATAAATGTAATGAAATTACTTGTTTTTGAACTGTACTTTATTGACTACTTTAAAATACCACCAAACAAATTTTGAGATATTCTAGATTCCATCAGTTCATTATATCAACTCCCCCATTCTCTGATTCCAAATCAAACTATATGAGGATATTAAAGATTTTAGTGTCATATTATAAAATTTTGAAAAATCTTACTAATAAAACATTCCCCTTTTATTTGATTTGGCTTGATTTCTGATGTGACTCCCACTCAATTTGCTGTTGAGAATAAAATTTCTCTCTCTTCCAGAATGTTACCAGCCAGATTAGATCATTTGCCATCTTTAACTTGCTTGACATCTAACAAGGATCTCTCCACAAATCCTATTCCTGACTTCTTGGATGTGACAAGTCAGGCAGCAAGAAGAGGAATGAAGTGTAGAGTAGCAAGAAAGGACAATGTCAGACATCAGAGTACCCATTGGTTACATTATTAGTTAGTAACCTGCCAGGATGATGTCCAAAAGGACAAGTCTTGCTCAAGAAGTGATCAAGTTTCTTCCATAAGGTATCAAGAATGATTTTACTTGATTCTGAAGACATTTTTTGGCTTAGACGTGGCACCACAATCCCTTCCACTGCCATTCCCATGATGTCATCCAGTCCTTTGGTAACATCCTGTTGGATATCAGGCAAATGGGATTATTCCTAACCTGTGTTGTCAAAATTATACTCCAAGCTGTGCTTCCTTTTTGACAAAGATTATTAAATAATATCACTCAACTAAACACCTTCCTCTGTTGCAGGTTTGATGCCACTGCAAAAAATGAACAACTATTAGGTAAAAATAAAGTGAAAAAATACGGAAAAAAGTAATCTCATATTTCATCACATTTATTTTTATTTCTTTCACCAAAGCCTTCATCCAGTTCCTCATCGCAACCAGGGATAGTCTCATTGCTAGGTGAACCAAAAAGATCTTGGAAATCAAGCATAGAGGCGATTTTTTCAAAGCACAGTTGGCATGACTTACAATATGCCAAATCTTATCCATTGCAGGGTGGTTGGAATCACAAAACCTCAGCACCTGAAGTGCAAGAAAAATAACCGTTAGAAAACAAAAATATGCCCTCTGAAGCACTCCTTCTTCATCATCATCATCAATTACAAGAACAACACATGCAATTTTAGCTACACTGTCAAAGGCAAACCCATCAATTGTTGCTTTCAGAAATCTTTTCAGATGTAACATTCAGTGCATGGTATAAATGCAAGTAACAAACCATTTAACAGCTCCTTTCAAAAAGACACATCTTTTTTCCAGCATTAAAAATCAAACATTAAATATAATTGCTTGTGTAATTATTTAGGCATGAATGTCATTGTTTACTCCACTGCCAGATACATTATATATCCTACAGGTTTTTCAGACAAGATACTGTAAAGAAATAAGAATGAAATGATATGAGTAAAAAATTGAATGTATTGAGCATACATTTATTGCAACAATTCTCAACAGTTCACTAAAAATAGCTACTTACTTCCACACATGGTTGACATGTTTGAGAGCAACAACATTGGTATTGTTGCACCATTTCAAATCCATCTAGGTCCAAATAAATTTGTTTCCTCTGTTGTCACCCTTTTATTAAAGTCATCAATCAAATTAAAATTAATGTTAAGCAGTTCACCAGATTAATTATTATTGACGGTAAGTTGTTCAGAAGTTTGAAATATATTTACCATCAATTTTGAACTTCGATTTTGATATCAATCCCAACAATTTTTGGCCTTTAAAGGAGTTTGTAAAATCTAGTCGATCCAACTACCAATCAGAAATATTATGACATGAAAAAACAGCAATTTCCATATCTAATATTGAATTGTTCAAATTTTCAATATCTGATTGGACAGTGTGCTGCATTCCAGTCTGGATTGACATTATTGGACAACTTCTTTCAAGATTCCAAAGAGGATACTGCATTTGATTGAACATCAGATAATCATTCCAGGTCTTCTTCTGCAGCTTATTTTGTTGATCCATTGTTCAACAATGTTGAATAGCTGGCAGGATATTTGCTCTGATGTTGTCAACATTGTCAGAAACCAAAATTGAGATATATTTTTGTCAAACAAAAACATTGTTACCAAAGAAATATCTTACCTTTAAAAGGGGCTGACTTGGGTGAAAATTTTGAAATATCACAAAACACAGAGGTTTGGTGCAAGGGATTTTTCGAAATATCCGAATTCCATAACAGACTAAAACCCTTTGTTTAGAAATTCCCAATGAGTGTTCAAGAAAGGTAAGATGTCATCATTATTTTGTGATAGGAAAGAAAATATTGTTCTTGATGAGTTTGTTTGGATTGAATTGTTGATTTTGCTAGCAGTATAGTAAGAGCCCATTGCATCAATGGTGGCTTTTTTCTTGGCTTGTTATTTGTCATCCGCCCAAGAGAACTTTTATGTTACAGTGAATGATGCTCAGAATTTAGTTTTGATGAGCATGTAATGTGACAGATACTGTTGGCCATTTTTTAATTTTAGGCAACAGTCTCTGGAGGGGGGGTAAGTGCAGTTCACCCAATTTTTTATTACTTAAATTTGATCAAAAATGAGAACATAATTGTTTTCCCATGGTCAGAGGGGAACATGGTAGGGGGGGAAGAAGCAATGTAATGCCATGCATTGTATATCTTTTGAAATATGAACAATTTTTTTCATTTAGGACTTAAAAAGGAATCACTTTTTCCAAATTCTTTTGTTGGCATCTTCACGTTTATTGTAGGAATTATCTTTGATGTGTTGATGCATTCAAAAATACATCTGGAATTTTTGTGTGTGGGTTAATTTTTCATTCACAATTTGTGACCCTGAGAGTCCCTTGACACATTACTTGGAGGTAAGAAAGCTTCTTGTTGATGACAGATGAGTTGTTTTTGGAATTTTATGGCATTTTGGCCTGTCTCCAACTTGGCAGAAACATGATTCCAGCATTTCTAACTAAGAATGAATAAGCTGTTACAAGAAACAACGGATTGAATGCAATTTTAATTTTTCACTTAAGTTGCTTCAGGGTAGTACAATAGTTTTTCATTTTTATAATCTGTCATTTCTAAAAATATATATTATGAGTTCAAAATTACAATAATGCCTGTATAATAATTATTACTTTAAGTCAAAAATTCCAAAAACAAAAATCCAAAGTATGAACACACTAAAATTAGTACAAAATAAATAAAAGACACACTTTCAATTTGGAATATCACTTTACAAGTATTTTTAATTTGAACTTAATTCCAGTTGCTTTGGTTCTGAGGCTGATGTGTAAAAATGATTTCAAAGTAGATTGGAAAATCAATTGATTGCTTGTTCCCTGATATATAATGTTGATGTATTATTGTGGGTACTAGATTTTACCTAATTAATATTTTCTCCAATTGAACCAGTCACATTTGAAATTTAGGGTAGTAAAGAGAAATAAGTTCATGTCTTATATGATACAAACAATGCCTTTGTTCTCCTTTGCACCACAGCATTTCAAATATCTGCTCCTCAATTCACATATAAGTTGATGAAATTTCTTGTTGGCTATAATGGTAAAGCTATGTTTCTTGCCTTTTTCTGAATTTACATCCACAGGTCCAATATCATCTCCTAGTAAATTTCAGATAGTAATTCTTTTTGCAACATTTTCTGCTAAGACATCTGCATATTATGGGAAATAATCAGAAAGAAAAAAAGATTGTTTCATTGGCCTTCAGATGATTTTTATTCCATGGGATAACATTGTTGAACCTGAAGAAATGCACCAGTAATTGAAGTTCTAAATTGGACATCACCAGTGTGATTTGATGATTTTCCTCCTCATAAGTAAGAACCTTTCAATGAATATTTACTCTAAAACCAAGGAAAACAAGCACAAGCTTCACAAAAATAAAGTACAAGGAATCACTAGAATCATAATCATTTCTTGACCTGAAAATTTTGTTGGAATAAAACATTCAACAGTATCAGCATGAATACTTTATGACTATTATTCTGTTCAAATTGCCCTGATTTCTAGAGAGCATGTTGTGATTGAGAAATTTGGCTTAGTCACTGGATGCAATTTATTTCAAATGCAAGTGAAACCAAATTATCATGTTTGCAATGTTTCAAGCATTGTAAGGATTGATTATTGTGCATTGTTGTTGAAAATGCTAAAAGATTTCATTCAATAAGCAAATTATGATGAACAATCACTCTTAAATGATTCGAAAATTGAAATTATGAGCTCATAGTTTGATGATAAAATGAATTAAGAACCTCCAGTTGCCTCAGATTATCAAGTAATTTTGTCCTACAAGGTATAAGAATATTTCCAGGATGATGATTCACTTTGCTGATGTGATGTTCTGTAAGATACTTACTCAGATTTCCATCAAATTTTGTGGTCATCAGTCATCAAACTGGTTCAACGACTTTGTAACACTATCTCCAATTACAAATGATCTGGACAAAAAACACCCTAAAATATACCTTTTGATACTCTTCCTCTTTGTCTTGATCAGTTCAAGGTTTACACACACTGCTCTATCATCTTATATGTTGGAGTCTCACCCAATGCCAATACCTGAACCTAAATTCCCATTTGCCACAAAAGTTCATTCATTGAAATCATCTTACCTGCATGTTCAGAATGCAATTCTGATTGAAGATTTTTGTCATTATGTTACTGTTGTTAAATGCTGATTCAACAAAGATAATCTTGACGATCCTGTCTTTATGGTGCTATGTGATAGATTTGTAGCACAAGTCCACATGCTTGGAGCATCCAGTGGTAGTGATATTTTTCGCCATGAAAATAACTCCTACATTGTCAACACACACAATTATTGGAAGCACGACCTTGATCTTCATGCTTTGTAGGTGCAGCAACCCACTCTGCCTTAAAACTTAACAATTTTGCACTGCACTGAGCCTTGGACCTCCAGATGATTGGTACTCCACAAACATAAAGTACAAATCCAGAAACACTTTTACTACTTCCAGGATCTCCAGCATAATCACTATCACTCAAACCCATTCGAATCCTTGCTTACTTCCCTGAATGGGTCCAATCTGCAAGTCCAAATCTCTGGTGTCCTGGACACAAATGATAACTTGACAAATTTCATTGTAAGCTGCCTAATTAGTTCCATCAAGACCTTTGGATAGCTCCCTAACTGCATTTGCAATGTCTTGATGCCAATGTGTCACCAGATACAGGAACATTTCAACACCAGAACAATTTAGATTTGCTTCTCAGATGAATTATATTTGTCTTCATTTATGGGGAAAACAATTTCAAAATATGTTGTTCCAGGGTTCTTGGTTTCTCTCGTATATTTAACATCTTTCCCAAAATTCCTTTCCAAATCTACCTAAAGATGAAGTTGTCCTAACCATGCCTTCTTTCTTTGGAATAGAATCAAATTTCACAGGACAAATAGCCTATAAAATTATAAAATCATCTTGCACTTTGACAACAAATCCATTTTTTTCAACTGTTCGATGGTATCCTCAATTGCCTTAGGATGGCCCACAATCATATTGTTATCCACATACATTGCCACCAAGGTAATATTTCCAAAACAGGCATGGGGCAACTTCTATACCATTGAATCCAATTTTGTGCAGAACTTTGATACCCTTCTTATGATACTGTCTTGTGCCTGTACAAGTCCATAGATGCATTCATTGAATGGAAGTTTATCATCCACTTCAGCATCTACCATTCCTGGTTGAAACTCCATAAATATTTCCTCTTCAATATTGACATGAAGAAAAGCAGGTTCTGCATTCTTTATTCTATCTTTGAGACCAAACACCATCAACACCAAAACCAGGATTTGAAATGTAACATTGTGTTGATGATCACTTTGGATATTATTTGTTTTGTTTGAATTTTCATGAAAAAGGAAAGTGTATACAATCATCAATCCAGCCAAGATTGGAATGATCTTGAAGTTGCCTGTGCTTCTACAATCAAACCAGATGTTAAGGGAACATTCCAGGATTATGCAATATCTATTCTGTATGTCACAGCATCAATTCCTACTCATGAAATACCAGGTTGTGTGTTGAAATTGAAGATCTGAAGATCCAAAGATCCTGATTGGAGATCCTGAATACATACTCATTGTTCCTTGATCTATTTTGATACCCCTTTCACCCTTGTCAGCTGGGAAAGTGCAATTCATTTCCCAGATAGTCAAAATATCTCATAAAACCCGAAACTATGTTTAAATTTCATCTATTTTATCATTTCACTACCTTATTAGCTTTCAAGCTATTTGGCTATATCATATTTGGAGCAGTATAACAGGTTTATTAGAGGTTATGAACCCAAAGATCTTGGTACCTCAACTCTATCTTTCTGCTATATA
>JALLPE010001543.1:0-11612 GCA_036940025.1 Conticribra weissflogii
TGATTTGCATGGAGTATTGTTGTGTGCTTTCCAATAAAGCATGGAATGGAGTTTCTTGTTGCAGGAAATTTCATGATCAAGATTACTATGGGCTTGCAAGGTGTGATTTCAAAATTCATGGTATTCTTCATCAAAACTGGAAACCACCCACAGAAACAGCAGCAAAACAAAATAAGAAGCTGATTGCAATCTTACTGAAAGAGGTTGAAGATGAAGATGATACCTTGATGAGAAAATGATAATATTTTTGATTAATTTTGAACTGGTCAATTTCTATTTGTGATTTAGTTTACAATGCAGATTCAATTGAACAATAGATGAATCATTATTAGTTTTTATTACCATTTTATTATTTGATGTTGTGGTGGTATTATATTATTTCACTTGCATTATTGAACAATCCTTTGAAAAAATAACCAACCCTGACAAAAAGGCAATCTTTGACCTACAAGGATTGACAAAAATTAAACCCAATTTGTTGTATTACCGTATGTGGAAATAGGTATAATTCTCTATGTATATGATGGAATAAGTACAAAAATGTAAAAAATGAAAGAGTACACCTGAGGAAAAAAAACAATCTTTTTAGGTGTGCCGCTGTGGCCCAGACTGACCGATGTGCCAAAAGTGAAAAAACACATATACATGAGACTGCGTGAAAATTCGACCTGTGATCAGACTGGTTCAATTACCAGGAACTTCCAGAAGAATATAAAAATAAGAAGCCTTGAAAATAAAACAGATTTAGTCACAAAAAAGAGTAATAAAGTGGCTGTAGCTGCTAGCTGCCAATGGCAAAAGGAAATGCTTTAATTGTGGAAAGACTGGATATGTTAAGGAAAACTGAATTCAAACAGCAATGTGAATGACAAAGAAAGTGCATTTATGTGCCTATTATGTGAAAGGTATGGCAATGGAATGAAAAATTGTGGGGAAAATCAAGAAATTTCAATCAAATACCCAGAAGGCTACAAAGCAACACCATTATTGACAAAGTAAATAGGAGGAGGATGAAATTAATCAAATACATAACAGAAGTTCATGGAGTCTACATTGATTCAAACAAATTTTCATGCTTTAATGTGGATATTGATGCATAATAATCTAACAAAGATGTAACTGTAATCAGTGTAAGACCACTTAGAGCAAGATTCAAATCCAGAAAGTGAGAAAATTCTGTAGAAATAAATAAAACCAAGATGGAAAACTCAATTGACAAGAAACCAAATATAAAAATTGAAAAGACAGCTAATTTAATTATAGCTCCAATTTTTGAATGAGGGAGAATATCATACAGAAAAACTTGAGTAAGGTTTGCACCCCAAAACTGTTTGCCAAGGCCAAAAAAGGACAATCAGCAAAATAGGACAGATATAATAAAGAACTTATTAAATTCTTCAGACTTTTAATTGAACACCTAATTGCAAACTACAATCAACAATTTCAACCAACTTCCTAACTCAAAGTGATGAATGAATTGTGTCACTGTTCTCTGCAAAATCCCATTAACTTTACTTGTTGAGTAGTCATCCAACCCCCCTTCCTTGATAATTCTTGTGACAATGAACAATGAGACATCAGTGATTCTGATAATTTAGAAGAATGCAATCGAAAAAGTCTTCTATCCAATTGGGAACCAAGCTGAAGGTATTGCATTGGTCAGAAATCAATGTGTTGAAGTTTGAAGTTGACAATCATAACAAGTTTGCACCAGAAATTCCCATAACTCAGAATGATTGAGAGTTGACAACAAATCTAAATCCCAGGCAGACACAGAAATGGGATGGGATTGATCAATGTGAGGTTGTCATCCAGACAAAAAGAAATGGATTTCTAAGTTGGTTCCTGCTGATATATCGAATTTTGAGTAACAAATTTTTAGAATCATGATAAGGTGGGTGTAGAACTAGATAAGGCTTATAATGCACACATGGACAAAACAAGAGAATGACATGAGTGCATGTGCATGGCACATGCCCATGCCAACACAAAGAACCATAGAAGGGAGGAATGGAAATCTAAAAAGGAGGATTCACTGAAATCCCATGAGAGGATCAACTGGGCATAACAGCTGCAGACAATAACATCTACTGCAACCATGGATCAATGAAGAAAAGCTCATGATTACCAGGAATAGTTTGGTGGCTTTATTTGTGGCTAATTATTTCAGACTTCTGAGAAATAAACCCTACAACCTTCACATTAATTTGTACCCCAAACAATTCAGCCAGATTGTGATTAGAGCCAGTTCAATCAAATGAACCCAAGTTGCATTTTATACAATTCTGTCTTGACCTATGTCAATTGATTTTGGGAGAGCAGAACAAAAATAAGGCTAATTTTTTTGCAATCTTGGGTGGTTTGATTGGATTATAGAATGTTCATTTGGTTCCAGAGATAGACATACCCTGGATGAGTTTTCTGGCCTCATAAGCTGCATCCATTTGGCAATAAATACTACACAGCAATTTGTAGATTTTCAAACATTTTATTTTTGATGGAGATGGTGAAGAACAAGGATCGTTCTCAAGAACTTGGGCAGCCAGAATTTGATGATAAAAGAGGAAAGACATACAGTATATTGTTGCTTATGTTGAAGCTCATTTTTCATTTAGGTTGAAAAGTTGTTCTTGACAGTGGCCTCCACATGCTAATAGCCATAACTACCCTAAATAAAAAGGGCGTTTATGCAGGGGCCCTTATCAAGAAGAGGAAATACTGGCGTACCTTTTTTCTGATCATCACATCCTTGACTACTTTGAGGACAAACTTGTTGGGTCTCTCAATGAAATCTAGTGCAAATGTTTTATGATGTAAAATAAACCGTTTGGTGCATGAAAAAGACTGACTAAATCATGCCAATTGCAAATCTATACAACAGGCAGGGCTCACTGCTATTAGAAAAAAGGAAGTCAAGCTACACAGACTAAACAATAAGGTCAAGACTACTTCCCTTCAGTATTCCAAGCTATTCTAGTGATGCTTCCATTACCATCATGCCATCAATGACCATAACAACCTTCAGTGTGCTGTGTCAAGCATCAAGAGACTATGGATCACAGACTGTTGGCTGGCCATGTCATCTTCTTTCTTGTGGCAGTCACCATGATCAACATCTATTTGATTGATGAATACTTCATTCAGAAGATGGAACCCAAGAATCTGCTCAAGCTGCTCAATTTCAGAAGAGAGCTTGCTTTACAGTTGATTAAGAGTCAACATAATAATTATGGATTGGATGATTCAGAAGCAACCCAGAAGACCTTCAATATCCATGAACACTGCATTGCACCTCAAAATGCACAGTATGAAAATGGCCAAATTTGGATTGGGGATTGAACAACAAGTGTCAACAATATAAATGTAAGTGCCTAGGATGCAAAAAACGTGTTCACTACTGTTGCTAGAGTAACCCCTCTTTTTGGTTGTACAGTAGCTGTTATGGAAACTACTGCATTAGATGTGGTGTGGCCACTAAATTGATCCAACAGAATTTTTATGGACATTTTTCTACATTGTCACATTTATATCTTGTGTTGTTTAGCATAAAAATTGATAATAACCATGCAGTCATAGTCACATATTTAGAAACATCATGAAATTCTGTGTAAGGAAGATGTCACAAAAGGAATATAGTCAATTTTTCATTGCGATGACTGGGGTGGCAGTGGACTCAGAATTTTGTTGATCCTGTTACCTAGACAGTTGGCATGCATTGAGCTATTATCTACTATCTATATTGTCTGTCTGCTGTATAGCTCAGTCTCTCTATTTTATTTTAGATAGAACAGAACACATGGATATGTTGGTGAGCATAAAAATAGCTCAGGAGAGGATGACTCAATATTTTCATCCATGACTGATGTCATCATCAGTCTGATCAATTTTTTATGCCTGTGTATGTGGTTCTGTGCACACAACCACAGTCACATACCCCCTGCAAAAATATACCACAAGAAAAAAATAGACTTGTCTATCTGTCTCCATTCAAAATGGAAAGGAATTATGAAAATAAATAGACTTATCTACTTTGAAAATAGATAATTTGAAATGGAAGATACAATGTGTGCATGCTCATTATTCTGCTAAAAATAGATAATTACCTTTGCATGCCAAAATCACAAAATAGATACTCCCTCTGGTAGGAATATATTGTCTGTCAAGCAAAGTTTTCATGTTAGGTAAACAATGTCTGTGTTTTTATACTAATTCCTATTTCCTATGCTTTATTCATAGTAAGATCTATAGAAAGCAAGATTTTTATCATGTTTTGTGGTTTGTGATTTGTGAGACCTCGAGACTTCACTATCTTAGGAACTCAAAAACTTTTGGACCTCTGAAAACATTGTCCCTGCAAGTCATCAGGCATCAACATCTTCTCCCTCAAGCCATCATCCACCCATACTCTGCTGTCCCTGCCATAACTGGCCCCTCATCAAACAATTTCCATCATTGCATTTGATCAATCAGTACAATCTGTGTGATGATGCTGCTCACAATATCATCAACAATATTGGCTCCGTCATTGTTTCCTCCATCCCTCAATATTTTGACTCTGACATCCTTGTCATTGTCACTCACATCTCCCCAGTCACCCAGTCATTTATTTCATTAAGTTTTTTTACCAAAATCCAACTTACCAATTCCACCAGCTCCTCCAGTAGGCTGCATCTTCACAACAAGCCCAAAAAATTCTTCACCCGATGCCTCAGCATCATTGTCCAAATCTTTGCGCTCCTTCCTCATCTCGACTCCAGCAATTCCATCACACTTACCCAAATAAAAATCCAGTGTTCCAATTCCACCAGCTCCTTCAATGAGCAACTTCTTTATGCCAAGCCCAAAAATTCTTTACCTGATGCCTCAGTATAGTTGTCCCAATCATTGCACTCCTTCCTCATCTCATCTCCTGCATTTCCATTACACTCAACCAAATCAAGAATCATTTCTGTGATTAGGATTGCTAGGAAAATGACATCTCCTCCACCATCATCCACAATATTCTCCATTTCATTGCAAGCCATGGGAGCTTCAGGAGAACCACCTGCAACCACAAACACTTCTGAAGCTGCTCCTGTTGCAGGAGGAACAAATGCAACAATTACTGGAGCTGCTGCATGGGAGCAGCTGCACAAGGAGCCACTGCAATCACTGGAGCTCCTGCACAAGGAGCAAGTGCAACAATTGCCAGAGCCACCACAAAAGAATCAGCTGTATGAACAGCTAATGCAACAATCACTGGATCTGCTGCATGAGGGGCCTCTGCAACAATCACCAGAGACACTGCACAAGGAGCTGCTGCAATTGCTGCTGCTGCAACAATTACCAGAGCTGCTGTGCAAGGAGCCTCAACAATTGCTGAAGCCACTGCATGAGGAGCCTAGCTGCACAAGAAGCCACTGCATATACAACCACACGACAACAGGCTCAAGAGCCAAGTCAACAGTGTTCTCTGTTTCATTGCACAATGTGGTGCAGGGGAGACAGAGTAGAAGCTTGCCATTGTTGGCACAACATATTTTGCCTTTGCCATGTATGGGAGCTTGTAGTTGTTCTCTCCATGTCATTTGATGATTTCATTCATCACCATTTTGAGGGTGCTCCACATATTCTTGCAACAATCATCTGGTAAATTGGTGAATGCCTTGATGACAGCATCAAAAAGCTGACAAATATTCTTGGCTGGAAATTTCTGTTGGATTGATTGGATTGACACAAAGAAGGCAAGATCCAGCCTATTGAGGCTGGGTTAATTTGGTGGCTGGTTTTCAAGGGGGATTGAAAATCCTTTAACAGAAGCAAATGGTGTCTGATTCTGGAGATTATGTTCCTAACAGAGGGAGTATTGATAATTGATAATAGTCAATATGTAATACCTCAATGCATGCCAACAAATTTACAGGAAGATAGTGGATTGGTGATATTTTTGGCAATGATAGAGATTTCAATCTTGCCCAGTACTGGACTAAAAATAATGGAGATAGTCAACTATCACTAATAATAATAGTGATGGTTAAGTATTGCCAATATCACCATCATTAAATGTGTTTGTTTATACGGCTATGACACTATCGACTGTTATTACTGGCAATAGAAAACTATCATAGTAAATACCTGTCATAGCTAATTGTCACATTTAATATCTGTACTAGTTCCTCAGTTATGTATGTCAAAAAACAATAAATTAAATTACCAAAAAACATCGCCATTCTATACTCTTTCAAACCACCGATGTAGAGATCTTTCGCGATTTACTAGAGACCATCTTTTGGATTATCATCATATATGAAAAAAAATATACCGCAGGATCGACGACACACAATGTGCTCTTTCAAAATATATCTGTTCAGATTTCCCTGCTTGCCGTTCTTAGCACATCCTATCACAATAATCTCTTAAGAGAGTGAAAATTGTCGTGACAGTGGTCGTAATAATTGCCATGAAGCTCACCTCCAGGAATAAAACAAAACTATTTTCTCCGCTCGCCCCCTCGCCGGAAGGCAATCCAGCGCCCAAAGACGTAGAATCCACCCTGCATTCCGGCCAAGATGACACACACTCTCCCAGAAATTATCACGCCCATCTTTCCTCCTCCAACCCGAAATTTCTCACCCTCCTTCGCAAATGTTTGTTTCATCCCAGCAACAGCAATACCACGACACAAAATAGTATCTCATGCAATGTTCTCAAGGACATAATATGGGGAGCATTTCTCGGAATCCTCTTTGTAATATTCCTAATTTTCTTGGACTATCAAAATTTCATCTATTTGGGTTCCGCTCGGGCATTGCGCGCCGCTGCATTCGAAATGGTCACCGAGCCGCAAACGATAAAGTACGTTGAGGAGTCTCTTGGTTGGAAATTCATTTCGATGGATGTTTATCATGCAATAACGGAAGAAATGAGAGATATCCGAAAACAGATCGAAGAGAGACAAGAGGAAATCAAAGAGAATGGGAAGAAACTCGAAAAGTGCCGCTTGGAAGCTCCGTTAGTGAAGAAGGAACATGAAGAGATTATGGCCAAGATGAATGTCGTGTTTCCGGAGCTTAATAAGTTTTGTCGGGAGTGCAAATGGTACGGATCCACTTCTTGCGAGGAGCGCGTACATTATTTGATGAAGTCGTACGGAAGTAAGGAGTGGGAGTCCAAATTGGACTTGATGAAGGTAACGCCAGCTTGCATGAACGGATGAGGCGAGGCAAATGTTCCCTTTGTTGAAAGAGAACCATCGTATCAAACAATTGTGGCGATCTTTACTGGATACACTTGTAATGTCGTCTCAAGAAGAATTATCAAATCATCTGAGCCATAAGTCTTTCCTTTTTGTTTTGACTGCAATCATTGTCGCACCATCTAAGTGATTTTGATTTCAATTGTCTACAATTTTAATTCATTTTAATTTTAGAACGAGATCAGGCTTGACGTATTGGTTTGCGTCATGATAATATATAGAAAATGACGAGAGCAGAGATATAAAAGTCAAATCTTCTTGCAAAAATTCCTTTAAAATATGAATAACACCTCCCTGATCATGTTCCTTGTGCAAATCATCCTGCTCGACATCTGTGTTGGATTGATCTTTGCCTTAACAGATTTATGGTTGATAGTGGGGTATGGAGATTATTCCCTGTTGTCAAATGGACTCCTGAAATTTTGTCCTCTGTATCCAAACCTATTACTTGCCCCCCCTC
This sequence comes from Conticribra weissflogii, assembly GCA_036940025.1. Classification (NCBI taxonomy): domain Eukaryota; phylum Bacillariophyta; class Thalassiosirophyceae; order Thalassiosirales; family Thalassiosiraceae; genus Conticribra; species Conticribra weissflogii. Next base: position 7,695 of record JALLPE010001543.1, read on the forward strand.
CTACAAATTGAAAGTAATATCTTTGAATTTTGTCAATTGTTGCAGTGTTGATATTTCAGGCACACATACCGTTTCCCTTTAATTGGCCCCTCACTCTCAAAACATCACCATGAATATTCTTATGAAATCACAGAGGAGCATTAATGCTCTTGATGCATGTAGAAAAAAAGTGTTTTGACGCGGCTGTTGGCTGCTAAGGAATGGTGCCCTCCAACTGCGTGCAGCTGGGCTATGATAATTGAGAGGACAACTTTTGAAAAAATCATTTGATGAAAACTAGATAGACCTAACAATCAGCTAGAACAAATCTAGATCAAAAGTTAAACTCATGAAAGGGAGAGATTTGAAGACAGACAAAGGTCAGGCTGAATGGATGATTGAAGATGTGCCTATGTCCTAAGCATACAAACAATGGACAGACTGCAACAATCACATCATATGTACAAAGTCAGACAAAATATTGCCATATAGTCACATAGTGCCTTGAGCAAGTGGGAAGCAGAATACGCCATTCAAAAAAATCTCATTAAATCTTGAGAGTTGATTTCATTAGACCATTTCATAGCCTATAGACTCTAGTTTTTGTCTTTTTCTTCTTCACTCATACCATTCATCCACTCTCACATTCCACCATGTCCTCTAGTATGCCCTATCACACAGTTCCCTTTGCTGTTCTCATTGCATTATGCCATTCCTTGTTGGGGCAGTGCAACCTTACCTGTCCCCTTGATAAACCTGTTCTCATTCCTTGCCATTTTAATGGATCCATATCTTCAACTCTCATGTTGTCCACAACTCTTTCTTCTCTCTCTTTATACAGTCCATTGTGCTAACTTGTAATGATGACACCTATACCAGCAATGCTGCCAGGAAATGCATTTCCACATCCATGAACACCACATTCCCCTTGGATTCCCATCTCAGTACATTTATCACAAGGAATGTTAACTTGGACAGCATGAACCCTGTCTCATCCTCTGACTTTGTCAGTGTCTTCTCTCGCCTTGGAAAAATCTCCAATCCCTTACCCTACTTACATTGGTTTCACTCTCAGATACTACTCATGTCATCCTGTGCACAACATCAAACTTGACACCAACGTTGAAGCTGACACATATCACAACTTTCATCTTAGGCAAACCTACTCATTACTATTCCCATAGAGCAAAATAGTGGAAGCTACATTTCTGGAAAGAAATTCACAATGATGGATGTCCCTGCATTGGTGCAAATTGTTTTCCCAAGGAATCCAATACTGCATCCTTCAAACTTGTCAAGCTCTCAGTATGATTCCCCATCCCATATAGGTTCCAAACCATCCAAGGACCTCTGGAGGATCAGAATTCATTTGATGTACTTCATCATATGTTGGGAACATCAGGGGAGTTCTGGCTGAACATATTCTTGTTTGGAACACAGAACAATTAACTAGAGAAAAAGGCTCTACAAGACAACATCACCAAGTGTCACCTACCAAAACTTGACACATAGTGCCCACAAAAAGCATTACATGAGTTCCTGTATCTCCATTCCTGGGAATATGGAGGTCCTGGGTTCCTCCAAATGGTTATCCTTTACTATTCATTTGATGGTTGTTAGACAGACATTTGACAGATTGTGGCCAGCTGATGGCCAGATGGTGTCAATCCATCATGTGATGTGCTAGCACTGGTGTTCTCTTTGCATAAGATGCATGTAGATATAACATCATCAATTCTATTTTTAAATTCTTAAGAATAACTGTCCCCTTTTCTCTGGGAACATCACAAGTAATTACATTTAGTCACCCAGTGAAAACCATCGCAAGCTATTGATGCTTGAAATCCAGAATTGTCCTTGAGAAAAGCCCCATTGTTAAGGACACCAAAAACAGTGAAGATCTGTCATTCCAAATGGGAACTGGCACCAATGCAAATAAGATAGTCTTGAATCTTCACTGATGATAAAAACATGGTGTCAAGGACTTGGTGCTAACGTGCCAGACTGTATTTGTCCAAACCCTGAAGAATGTTTGGATGCAAAAATGATGCACCTCTACAAACATTTCATCCTCTGCAGAAGTGTCCTCTTGCCAATGCCTTGGAAAGAGGCTTGTGCCATGCACAATTACAATCAGAAGATAGACAGCATCTGGAAAAATGGGGTCTTTATATCCATCATGAAGGACTACAAAAATCAAGTCCTTTCTGGCAAACACTCCATTGCCATTGGGGACATCATCCAAACCTACCTTTGAAGTGGGTTAATGAAGCCAGATGATATGACCCCAGAGTCTTTTAAGGCACGCTTTGAGGTCCTTTTCAAATTGTATGACAACCTCAAGGCTGATTATGAGCTAACAATAAGGAAAAAAGAAATTCCCTCTTTTTTCAATGCCTTCTCTGCTGAACATTGTAACATGTTTGTCCAGCAGCAAAAACAGTACCACAAGATGACAATGGATGAATTTGTGGAATTCTTCCAGATCTGTCATTCAACAGACCAGAACATTTGTGAACAACATAAATGTGAGGCTGCTGAAGGAGAGAATATAAGGAGGATAACTGAGAGAAGGATGCTATGGACAAAAATATGCTGCTGTTTGTTGCAAAAACTCCTCAAGTAACAACAACAATGATTTCTCCAAGCATACCTGACAAAAAACCTTTGTTGCCCATGCAAAAGTTATGGATATGATGTGATGTGGCAATCTTGCACTCATCACAACTGGAATCACCCAGGCTATTGTAAGCCTACAGGTTCTTGCACCAAATGCCCTCAAGATTGAGTCCCTCAAGACAGTGAAGGTGCTTGAAATAGACGCAATTGTTGTCGCTCCCACTCAAGAAGTTGCTCTTGTGATTGTCATGATTGTAGGGATTGAAACCACAAGCCAGCTGCTTGTGATTGCAAAGACCAAATTTATCATGCCAAACCTTGAGATCAATCAAGGTCACGCTCTTGTGGCTTACAAAACTCCAACCCAAGTCAAGGTCATTATATTCATGATGACAAATGGGATTGGGGACAATACCACAATTTTCCTCTCAATTCTTGCTTAAAAAGGGAATGCTCAGTATCTGCCTCCTGAGCTAAATCTCCTTTGGTCCAAGTGCCTACCACGTGTGTTGCATTGAAGCTAAGTAGGGTTACAGAGGATCACTATGACTCCCATTTCTTTGAGATTACTGCCCCTAAAAAGTCCACAGGGTACTGTTTGCAACTCATCCTGCTCCTCTTCTGCCTTATCCAGACTATTCTGCTGGTGAATATTTGGACAAAAGCTTAAGACTTGATAGTGAAGATAAATAACCACCAAATATTTCTGGTTGGCAAAGTAATGCTGATTCTTAAAGCTCTTACTGCCCCAAACACAAGAAGCTCTCTTGCAAAAGGCCCCCAGCACTTAACAAGGAAGAAGTCTTCCTTTACAATTTCAAAAATAATCCAAAAGCATTACCATTTTGGGCAATGAACAATATCCAAGTTGACCTCCAACATGAATATCTTAGCTCAAGCATGCTTTGCTGCAAATGCTTGTCACAAGGCCAAACAGAATCAACAATGTTTTGTCAAATTCAACCAAAAACACTGGAACATCTTGGAAGATTTCCTACATATGGCGCTCCTTTCTTGAAGTGAGCAGGAGAAAGGTCTGGTTCCTCTCACAGTAAAGGACCTTTCCCAAAAACAGCAAAAATGGAATACTTCTCACAAAAAACTCTATCGAAAATTTTCGATGCTTATACTGAATGGTATGATCAACAACATGAACTCACACATAAAAATGACAGTGTTTATTATTATTATAACTATTATTATAACCCCTGGAAAGTACCTTGAGTGTGCCTGAGGCAATACTTGATGGGTTCTTGTTAGAATCTTGACTCCCCAGCAGTACTTGTGAGAATTCACCTGCCTAGGACCCTTTTGAACAAT
>JALLPE010001544.1:0-11603 GCA_036940025.1 Conticribra weissflogii
TTTTCTCCTACCTTTTCCTCTTTTTTGAAGAAAATAAAGATAAGTCAAGAAGTACTTTTTTCTATTTTCTTTTTTCAACAAATTTGAGAGTGAATCCTATGATATCACTTTTTCAATACCACTAATTACCTCCACTCAAGATGTTTGGAATATTTTTCAAACAGATCTTTCACCTTTTATTTTTTGTTTTTGATCATTTTGTTTGGGGTTGGGATGAGGTTAGCTCAGGTGTTGCCTGGTCTTGTCAGATTTTTCATCAGGTTTCATTGGTTTCATCCAAATTTGCCATGAAAATAACACAACAGTATTGGGAACATCATGAAAAGATGATGAAATTATCATGTATTGACCTACCATCTACTTACAAACTACTTGCTACATCTCTCATCATCCTATGTTGACTATGTCATAACTGCTGAGAAATTTCATATTGAAGATACATTGAGACTGTACATCATATGCCTCTTTGTTTGATGACTAAGAGGTTGCATGTCCTCTCTCTCCATTGCATATTATTTCACAAATGTCAGAGTAAGGTCATTGTTTCAACATATTCAAGTATTGAAGAATGTATGAGATATTCTAACTTATTTATTGGCTGTGCCAAACATCAGCATGCACAATAACAGTTTTGATGCACAGACCAAGGATAGTATATGGCAGTTTGTACCCCATACTGTGAGTAGTGTTTTTTCATTCACATGGATCTCACAAAAGTATCCAACCCATTACAAAGATTTGCTGTACCTTTTTATTGGACAGATATTTTGAGTCTGCCACCAACGACAATATTCCCTACATAGATGTATTGTGCATATGTTTGAAGTGCACTCTTCCTGCAGTCATAAAAGGTGGGTTGTGCATAAGGATGAATTTATAAAAATGTTGATGGTACCAGCTAATCCAAGTAGTTTCCATTGATGGGGATCAATCTGTTCTCTACCATGGCAATCACAATACCTATCATTGGCACTGACATTGGCATGCATGAACCCTTACAACCAGCCCCAATCCATTCACCATCAAAATTTGAACATTTAATGCCCTTTGTTCCTAGAAAACTTGCCCTATTGTTTTTCTTCTAATTTAAAAGTTGTGTTTCAATATGCCATGTAGGAATGGTGTAATTGTAACTGGCATGAAATATAAATGAGCAGTCTTTTGTCTATGCATATCCATGTCCCTTTAGCTATTTTTGCATGTGTACACAAGCCTCTGTTAGTATGTAGAACTCCTGGCAGTATCCTTCTCCCCTGTATTCAGTGAACCTTTCCCGGGCTAAAGAGATTTCAAATATATTACGTGATAGTGCAATTAATTACTCATGGTATGGGATCAATCAACTACGGTCATTGTTCTCAGAATATGTGTTTTAAAGGCAACGTCATTATTTCGTTAATTCTTATCATTTAATCCAATTGAATCTACGACAATAATATGTTGTGTATTCGATAATTTCACATTTTTCTTTGGCACAGAAAAGATAATCAACTACTTCCTAAACAATATATTCAATACTTTCAGTTTTGTCGGAATGATGTCATTCAATTCACCAATCCTAAGCATGAAACACAACTGACGCAAAGTCACTTTCATTTGAGACAAATCGATCCTTTTCGTTTCATTGAGAGCGTTTCCATGATTGATGTGTCGAATAAAGAGAATGATGGTCTTGATTCAATTTCAACATGGAAGGAAAACTAGATACTTAACAAGACATGGATGAACACCAAAACTAGGTCCTGGACATGAATCAAACCCGAACCGATGTGCCATTTCCATGTTCACTTCCGACTCTTTCCGGAGCTGAAGCAGAGGCGCCGGCTGCGGCTGCAGTCCAACTCGAACACATCCTCGTCATCCTCCTTCTCTCCCCACCATTGCTGTCATCACCACAAATCATCAAGATTCCATTCTTCGTCGTCTCCATCGGGCGCTATCTCTCCCCCTCCTTCACCTCCCCTCCCGCCGCTCCCTTACTAAAGTATGCCAAATGCACCGGATGTATCAACTCCCCCGTCAACGGACACTTGTAAAACTGATTCTCATCATCCAAGACCGTACTGGCATCCCACCCCTCGGCCTCAAACTCCACGACATTCCGCTGCGCATTCTCCGACAACTCCACCCGGTTCGAATACATCCGCTCCTTGATCCGATTCGAGTACTCGGACCTCATGGGGATGGGCACGACTTCCACGTCGGACGCAAAGACCAAACGCCGACGACGGGGTATTTTGGCGGAGTTCGAATGGTGACTGCCGTTGGCATTGTCGAGACTGCTGGAGCGCGACCCGAAAAATCTGTGAAACCCGTGAGTGTTCCCAGGGTAGGGCTCCACGTCCTCGTCGCTGTCGTATTTGAGCTCTTCTTTCAACCTGACCACCGAGAGGAGGGAGCGATTGGGGGGAGGATGCAGCGGTATCATTCCCGAAGCGGCCGGTCCCGGGGCCAGAGAGGCGACCTTGGCCATGGAAGCGTCGCCAGCGGGGCCTCCTGCATTGGCCATGAGGGCTTTGCCGTCGGCGCTTCGAATGCGGCGGTGGCGTCCCCGGTGTCCCTTCAAGCCTCCCGGGGAGCCCGGCAACTTGTCGTCGTCCGCCGCCCCTCCCTGCACTGGCACTGGAACTGGCACGGGCACAGACACGGGCACCGGCCTCTCCTGCTGAATCCCCAGCGTCCTCAACAAATTGCTCCTCACCCTCACCGAATCGCTCACCGTCGGCGGCAACGTGCTCGGATTGGCCGTGCTCTTCGTGCCCAGGTGCTGCACCACCTTGGCCGAGACAGCGGTCTTGTTGAGCGACTCGCCGCCAAGACGGGAGGAGTTGCGTCGGGGGAAGGTGCCGTCGACTTTGATTTGTTTTTCGTGTTCGCGTTTCCAAGAGAGGCGGCGGCGGCGGCGCTCTTCGGATTTGGTGGACGAGTTGGCGGTGGCGGCGGAGGCGCCGGAGGTCGTGGACAGGTTGTCGGTTTCTAAGTCGGCGGGGGAGGGGGCGTTGGGCGGGAGGGGCGGGGGATGGTCGGAGGTTTGGGCGTTGGACGTGGCAATGGACGTGAGAGTGTCGTTGGATTGGGTTGCTTCTTCTCGTTGCTTCGTTGTCTCGTGTGGCTGTTGCTGACTCGAGTCGACCGCCGCGGTGGCGGTAGATGCGCCGATGTCCGCCATGGTGGCCGGTCTATCCTTGGTAGCTGGCGTTCCCGGGAGAGGATATACGACGGTTACAGTTGCGGCTATCGTTGAAAACTGAAAAATGGTTACTTTGGCAGCGGTGCTTTGGCGGCCAACGGAGTGATGTCGTGGGCGCTGCCGGCGGCGGGCAACCAATGAGAACGATAATATGTGTAGGGGGCGTAGGTATGGGGCGTAGAGGGATGTCGAGCGGAGAATTGGAAGAGCAATAATACATAGATAGAAAGAGGTAGAGGTACACAACCTACCATCTTTTACAATACTTACGTACCATATAAGTAGCAATTTCTCGAAATCTTTCCCCTTGGAAGCAAAGAGACGAGAGAGGAAAATGAGAGAAGACGAAGACAATATTATTGCATGGAAAGAACCAGACCCAGAACTATACTGCAAAATACCATACGAACAACCTGGACCACAGACAAAGAAACATAGGGGAAGTGAGGGAAAGAAATAAATTCGAAATGCGAACCCGATATCAAGCCTGTTGTAGTATGGTCCTAGAGAGAAAAGGAGCATCGTAATTTAAAACCAACGATAAAGGTAGGAATAGAAAGGTAGGATACAAAATGTGGCATTGTGGGTGAAACAAAGTACCTTATGACAATGGGTCATGTAGTACTGATACCTGAGTAGAACACACCATCTCTACCTCAATTTTTACCAGGTTTTGGTATCCTACAGTGCCTAAGTATCTTCTGTACTATCTTCTTCAAAAAATCCCATCAAACGATGCATTCTTCTTAACTGATCCAATTTCCATTGCCGGCACTTGACATTTCTACCTCTGGTTCATACAAACTCTGTTTTTTTAACCTTCACGACTGCTTCACGTCCCAATAAAACACAACTTTCATTTTCATTTCCCAACTCCCAGATATAACATCATGGGACCTTGAACAAAAAAACAAACTTTTTTACTGAACACATACATCCATAGGGGAAAGCAACAGTTTGATACTCGAAGAGAAAATCTAGTTGCTCAATTCCAGTTTCTGATGAGGTTGGTCTTGACAACCAAGCAATCATACACCAGGGAGGAGGTCAATTTTACATTCTGGTAACACTTGGCAAGCAAGACCCAAAAACATCTTATGATCAAACCATGCAATTATGGACAATTTATGGAATGCAATATGATGGACACCCTGTGGAATGCCATTCAACTTGATGTGAGTTTAGTACTATTCAGTACTTAGTAGGTATGGTGTTATAGATTCACTGTATGGAAACTGATTTGCCACCAACAGAAATATATGACTTGCATATTCCAAATGTATTCCACTTGTTTTCCACCCTATTCAATGTTTATTTGATATGAAAAAAGGTGTTCAGGCACTGATTTTCTCAAACCCATGCCTGATACAGATATTATTGAGGAAAGTGGCTCTTCAGTTCGAAAGTTGCCTGATGACTACTTGGGGTTCATGACATTTGTGGTAGGGTAAAAACTACAAATCATTGCTCATTGATCTGTCCAGAGTCAAACTTTTGTTGTACACAAATTTGCAATTTCAATATGAGAGGCAAATGTATCTGCTGGAACAAAGTTTTTGAATGTAAAGACTGTGGGCTTATAATTTTGAATTGTGAACAGAGATTAAGCATGAAAAACTCTTTTAAACCCTTGAAATTCAGTATTGCAAGTTCAACTTGGTATTGGATGCAAGTTCGATAGCTTTATGACAATGATCCATCCACATTAACATCCAATATCATGTTACTAGTTACCATGATATTGCTGTGTTATACCATGCTGATTTACCATAATACATATCTAGCACAAATATCTGTGACCATGCTCCACTGTATCTATGACTTTCAATATCCTGGATATTTCTTGTACCTTAAACTCTGGTGAATAGAAAAAATGAGATTGTCTTCTTGCCCAAGTCTCAAGGAAGTGCATGTGGTATCAGGGCCTAGAAATATCCAAGTCATGGCAGTATAAAGTTAATAAAAATGGCCTAGTAAAGCAAGTGACTTCTGCTGATTCTTTGGACAGAAAGTAGTAAATGTCACAAGAAATAGAAAGTTGCAAAAATTGAATAGGCAGTCTCCTTAAGGCCTGATGGTGAAATAATAAGACCAATATTTTGCTATCTTTGACTTGAAATTGGTTATAAAATGTTACATATTTATAGTAATGTAAGTGCATTAGAAATTACAAAAAATTATGAGAAGAGACTGGATATTTGTTGAAGGTTAAATATGGACACCACTTGGTCATGCAGTCACTTTTTCATATATCTACAATATGAAAAACCGCAATTCTGATTTGACACTGAAAAATATCATACTTTTACAATAGGTTGTATTCTGTCATATGCCTTTCCACTGCATTAGAAATCACCAGCGATTGAGTAAGGTCATCATTTAAACACATCCAAAAATTCTATAATATCTGCAATATTCTTACTCAACAAGTGGGTGGGCAAACCAACCAATATGCATAAAAAATTTAATGACAACTGGTTTGAGTGGAGTAAATGAAAGATTCAAGATCCTACATTGTATGCACAAAGTGAACATATTGTAGAAGAGATCTCCTGCCTTTACATAAAAGAATGCAAAAAAGTGTCTAATTGAGTATGGAGTCTCAACATACCTATTTTGAGGATCAGATAAATTGAGTCAATTGTCAATAACCATGAGCATCTAAGTATTGTGTGGAACATCTGCTCACTGACATGAAGCCAATGATTCCTACAACTGAAATGTACCCTTATATCAAAGAATAAGAAGTAAGAAGGCTAATTTGCTATCAGCATGATTAAGACCAAATGGTGAAAAAGAATCATCTCTTTACAAACTAAGGGTATATGGTATTTTGATGATAAATTTTATTTTGTATTGTCTCTAACAATCTCAGTAGTACTAGATATTACTCCATGTGGATTCTCACTGCCATATACAAGAAGATTTGACTTCCCTAAGTTCTAATTTTGTTATTTTAAATTTTTATGATTTTCAAATATGGAGACTGGACATTTTGCCTTGACATTCCATTAATTTACTGTAGCCCAATTCATCTGACAGAGGTAAGAATGATACAGATATTTATGAAATCATGCTGTCCAAGGGGTCTTTTCAGAAGCATCCACTCTTCTTACTGGAGTCATGGGGGTTATGCTTGGAGTGGATGATATCTTGTAGATTTCTAGTGTCTAAAGACCAGTGTGCCTTGCAAAAGGCATATATCTTACAAAAGGTGCTTGTGAAATGTATTGTGATGCACTTAATGCAGTTGGACTCAGAGGAAAACTGCATCTATTCATTCATGTATGAATGCATTTAAATGACTATCCTGTTTCAACAAATCTAACAATCACTTTATCAAGCCACCAAGCCGTTTCTCACAAACATCATATTTTGTTCACAGACTAGGTTGTATTTTTCAATTAAAAATCCTATCTGATATTCACAAAGGATTCAATAAGAATTGTTGAAAAGGAGTAAACCTACACATCTAAGATGTCTCTTTCTGACACCCAATCATCATTATATGAATTGTTGTGTTGTTTTCAAATGTTAGACTCATTACCTCCATCATAACTAGAAAACCCTCAAAGATATATTGTCTCAAGGATATTGATTTCAATGTGCCATAATGGGCAAGTGCATCCTTTGGATAATAATCTCTGCATTTGTCCAGTTGCAGTAGGTAGTCTGGGGGTTCCTGTGTTGCTCATTTCTACATTGTTGGTGTCATTGTTAGTGACACAAGACTTGGGCAGCCATGGATTGCATGGATTTGAATTTATATTTTATCCAAAACACATTTCATGTGGTAATGCTTTAACATTTTTTTCTAAGGTCCATAAAAAAACTAGACCTCAAAGACCCCTGCCATGGCAAATATAGTCCTGCATTTCTCATCACAACTAAGCAGCCTTTGCAGCAACATCCTTTATTATGTTCAGTACTCATCATATATCATTTTGGAGTCCAGGACAGATTTCATTGAGTTCTGTTACTTTTTGTGCATATCACACATGGGGATTTTTGTATCGGGTCTAGTAAAATTTATTCATATAGTAAAATTTAACTTAATAACATGAAATGAAGCCAAATATCACACAAATTCAATGTCCAGATCGCTGTTTTTTGTTCTACATCATACTCTTTATTCCCAGATTTTTCTGCTCTCATCTCATTAGTTTTAGCTGCACTCACCATCCTCATTTTTCCTCCATCTTGTCCAACTCCCAAAAATGCAGGTGCTTCATTATGGTGGCCATTTTCTTGAGTCCAATTTCCTTCTGCTGCCCAAGTGCAGTTTTGTTCAAATCGATGTCACTCTCTTTGAGTTGATTCAGTTTCTCTTGATTGACAGGCCCCCATTATTGAAAAAGTGGAGGCAGTTGATTCAAACTGAGTATCTCTTTCTATTTTGTTTGCTGCTCCCCATCCTCTTTTTGGGACATTGTGCCAAAGCAACACCTTCTTCAGCTTGGTTGCATTTGATTGCTCAGTCTGTTTCTTCATTTCCCAAACCACCTTCCTTTTGACTTCATTCTTTCCAAGTTGCAACCTCTTTTCCAATGCCTTTAATTTTTCCTCACACAGGCACTTCCATTACTTTAAAAAAGTCACCAGTTGTTAGATGACTTCCTCCAGTGGCATGAAAGACTTGTCCATGAGACTTGTCCATGACACTTTGCTTCTGTGATTAGTTGATTTGGACCTTTGCATTCAGAACAGTCATATTTGTTGCTTGTTTTGATAGTTTAATCTCAACTCAAAGGACAAAGCCATCATGAACATTCCTCATCAAGAAATAGTAACTCTAGAAATTTGCCTCCTTGATCAATTTTGCAACATAATTCATGTCATCATTTGCATCTCCAAGCTCGTGGTAGACGTTTTGGACTGGAGGCATCTTCAGGTCAAAGGCGTTGCTCCAACCTTTGATCATGATGCCAAACATTGTTCTATGCCAAATCCCTCCTGAAATACATTATTTGGGAGAGTTTCCTAGCTGAGTGAATCAATCAATTAATTGCCTTGTACTACTTCTGCAAATCCAAGCTCCACTAGATTTTTCTCCCAATTACCAAACCAAGACTTCAGATTTTGATAAGTAGTCAAATGGATCTTCAATTCTTCCTTGGTATTGCACTTTGCTGTCAAAATGTTGCATCCAGTCAAAGTTACAGCATAGTCCAATACTTTGTATGAAAATTTCTCTGATTCTTGTTTCCCAACCAATCATTTTGTTCAGAAAGACAATGAAATAGCAATGGCTTTTTAGCAATTTATTTTATTGTTATTTGGACATATATGAGTGAGGAATTATCATTATTAATATTGGGAACAGTTTACTAACACTGTTAATAATGTTGATGGTTCACCATTGTAATTTGATAATGGTGCTAGTTGTGGCATATAAAATATGCACACTCAATAACAGGGATAGTCAACTATTGCAGTTAATAAAAGTTATAGTTAACTATCACCATGATTGTTAGTCTTGGACTGAGCAATTAAAATCTTTAATTTTGCCAAAACAATGTTGCCAACTTATTATCTTCCAGATGCTCAGAAAGTATTTTTGGTGTTCTCTTCTGCATTTCAATTAAATTGGTTGGTTTTGATGTGAGAAACAAAGACTTGGCAAATAGGCATGTACACAAACCATATCCACAAGCAATTATCTTATCTTATACCAAACCTAAGAAGTACTGAAATGTACTCCTTTAAAGTTGATCAATTGGTGACACACCATTGATGGACAGATGGACAAAACTATCCTTTTACCACTTAACTATTCAGTATATAGAGGGCATAACTACTTGGCATATTGACATAGGTATTATTAAGACCACTCATGATGCCAATGTCAACATAGTATTCTAAGAGTACAATACAAACTATAGTAACTGTACAACCAGGTGTTCATCAAGTACCTTCTGCACCCAGTTCACTGCAAAACTTAATCATAGGTACTTAATTCATGAAAAACGTCAATTTTTGTTCTAAGCTTTGAGTAAAAAAGTGATATATTGAGATGGTGATGATTTGCAAATGAGGCTATAATTAGACTAGTGCATAAATCTACTGATACAAGTATCATGTGTCACAACAAGAACAAGAATATAAATGATGCTACTCAGCATGTACAAGAAACTGGATGACAACTGCAAGAACATTACTTTCCAAGCCAAGTGTAGTATCTATTCTTCTGAGTATGAGACTCTGTTTGATGGTATGCCAGGACTAAAGTATACCTGTAGTACACTGAACTAAATGACGGAGCTAGTCATTAACCCTCAAGCCCTGTCTGTTACCTAGATTAAGCCTTGAGATGTTCAAGATGAAGATTGATAGACTAGATTGTATTGAATTTTTGCAGAAAACAATATATTAGAGCATATGGAAAGCTCTTGGCAAATCATCCTGAAGCAAGATAGATTGGTAATAGTCTCTTCTTATTTTTGGTAAGTACACTAGTGGTTCATACAAAATCCTTATCTACCAGAAATCTGAAATGATACTGATCCAATAAGTATTGATGTATGCTACAGCACAGGATCTCAATATGGGATACAATTGTATTACTCAATAAAAAGTCACAGAATGCATGTATTGTAGTTCTACCATAGGAGAGTACAGTAGAATGTGGCTGTACAAGAATTTGGAGCTCCAGGTATACACCAAGAAGAAAAATCTGACTAGTAAAGCATCTAATTATGTATAGGATTCTCTATATGATATCTTAGTGTTGATCAAAGGTAACATTGCTTAGCACAGGTGTAAATGTGAGTGACTAAATGAGCACCAAGTAGGGACCACTTTAGTAAATACCTTTCCAAATCTTATAAATAATTAAATATTTTGTGTGAAGTTATAATAAAAATTTGTTAATTTATTATGACAATAGTTATGCATGATGCAATACTACTATGGCATATGGAAAAGGCATTTCAAAGCACTCACATACCTTGCAGACTTACTAGGAGAAAGCATGATCACCATAGCCATTGAATGCAATGGATGTAAACCATTAATCTTAATGAGTGAAGATGATACTTTATACAAAATGTTAGGGAATCAATATTGCAAGTGACATACTCCCACCATACCCACATTTCAATGTGGTCTGTGACACTATACCAACCCTAGTGAATGCCAACAAGTTTAGTAACAGTTTGAAACCATTGCCCTATTGCCTTTGGAGTAGCAAGTTGTCTTGCCCTTTGGCTTATGGACAAAATATACTATCACAAACCTTGAGCAACTTAGTGTTGTAGAAATACTTCAAGATTTTATTAAACCAGTGTATAAATATTTAATCAGATGACAGACCACAAGATTACATTGATCAAAACATTGTGCACTAAAACGGCACCTTTCCTGAGAAGAAAACTGTCCAGAATGTGTTTACACAAAAGGAATGCACAGCATCATTATAGAAGCCTTAAAAAGTTAAAAAGGTTGGACCTAATTACAAATGTTTGTAAATCATTGATGTACACTGATGGTAGACACAAAAGTTATGATCTAACAAGAACATAATGTAAAACTTATTGTATCATATCTCAAAAAGTTGCCTAGATTTCTGAAGGATTTCTCAAGAACAGCAACATATTTTTATTAAGGATTTTATCTTCAAGCCAATTTCACTAAGTTCTGGTATTAGTGGATGACATCAAGGTAGTTATGAGATATAAGACATTGCATATAGCAGATTCTCTCCAATGATGTGTCATAGCATATTATTATCACTTCTTACAATGCCCTGACCATACTGGGATGGAGGGAACCCTTAAAATATCTCATGTAAGGTGTAACTCTACTAGTTAATCAAAATATTATGCATTTCAAGCTATCATGTAAGAAAGCAGTAGTATTTTCTTAGAGAAAACTATGCACCAATAGTTTCAACCTGCAAATCATTAGTGATTGTCTCAATTTTGTGTGTATCGCAATGGTTGATTCATCAATGGGCTGGTTCAAAATTGTACATATTCATGATTCATACATTAGTGCTTATCTTGGAAAATAATAAATTGACTAGGAATGTGTTGTAAGTTTCCAGGACTACAGGAAGGTATTGTTGACAATGGGAGTAAAATTTTCAATTTTTGTGTACTATGTGAGCAATAAAACATATAGAAAAAAAACTGGGAAAACTGCACAAACAAACAGAATCATTTAAAGTGTCTACAAATTACTTGGAAACATTGTATGTACTTATCTATTTTCTGCTTGTAATTGTCTACTGGTACTAAATGGCTAGTTGAAAATTTAAGATTATTCCTTTTTTGATTGAAATTCAGCTAAAACTGACTGCACCATTTAATTCCATGTGAAATATGCATCTAAGGCGTTTGTCACACTGGTGCAGTTTGTAGTGACACATTAAGCATGACAGTTCCAAAGAAAATGCTCACTGCTCATGGTAAAT
>JALLPE010001545.1:0-11620 GCA_036940025.1 Conticribra weissflogii
TTCTGGAAGCTCAGGCAACCTCAAGATCATTCCAATCTTGGCTGGATTGATGATTTCACTTACTTCCCTTTTTCATGCAAATTCAAACAAAACGAATAACATCCAAAGTGCCCCTTAACACAAGGGGGCAATCTTTGTAGCAAACAATGCAGTATTGGGCAAAAAAGATTCATTTCCAACCTTATGCCTCCTCCCAACATTATACTCAACATTCTCATACAACCAAAAAATCACAACAGGACATTCATTTGATTGAATCAACAACATCTGATTCAACCCTGTCTCCTGAATTAAATCAAATCCAAAAACTGCCCTATAAACAAAATAGTATTTAAGAACTACCACAAAAATTAAAACAAAGAAGTCTCAAGAGAGTAATTGCTTGGTTTGAGGCATTGATAGAAAAAAGAAAATGACAAAAAGGTGTAAAAGTGTGGTATTTGTTTGTGAGCCTGTGAGGAAAACATCAGGCCCCAAAGTGTCCACAAACATGTGCAGGAAAAGTATGCTGGTGAATCACCAATCAAACAGGGAGTACATGGTGATATTCAAAATTATATTTATCAATGTTGTGCAAAGCATTTGATTCTCCAGTGAAAATCAACCAGTTGAACTTGGATAAAATTACAATACTTTGTTTGGAATTTCATTTTAAAAGATACAACACCAAAATTTAACATAATCAAAGACAGATGCCAAGAGGACAGGAGGACCTGGTCAACAATATACAATGACATCAAAATTGATTTAATTAATTGAAATGTGATACTTTGGATTTGGTTTTCAGAATAAAATGTAGAATGAGATATAATATATATTCCCAACAATAAACTAAAGGGAATAATCAATATTGACATAGGTCTTGAATTGATGGATCATCTGTGTGGTATTGCGTCATCGAGTAATTGTTCATGTTAGGAACAATCCTGACATTGAACAGAATTTCTCAAAAATTAGCATAACAATGATGATAACTTTCAGTAGAGAAATTTGCAGCTGATTTGCAATTCTCAACAGCTGTGAATGTGGAAGAATGGATTCAATTGCAAAATTATTTGATCCATTTTATGCCAATTATTAAGGTACACTTTAAATGTATTAGCATTATAAGATAGGCAAGGATGATGCAAAGTACAAAATATTCATTTTGGGCTTAATGATTGCACTCTTTTGTGATATCAAACCTGGAAAGCAGGTCATCATCACAGTTGACAGTGGTCAAGGGCAATTGCAACCAATATTTCTCTCCGTGCTCTTGTTCATGGGTGCTCATCAATGCCCCAGTGTTCATAATACTACTGATATCACATAAAAGACCAATCAAAATAATGACATGAGAACAAATAAATACAAAAACAGCAAGGAGGGTAGCTTGTCACTTGTGTATGATAAATATGCATGAACCAAGATTACCAAATTGGCCAAAAATCCTTCAATATTACAAACCATCAAAGAAAAATTAAAACCAAAATCTTTCCAACCCTTTGAGACTCTTAGAGTCCATCCCAACAGAACAGTAACAACTTGTTTACAGTATGGAATTTCAGAACATATCATTTTTGGCACACCTTGACTCATTGGGATCCCCCAAAAATTAATCCTGCTTCAGACACCATGTATGCTTACATTGGTTATGGAGAGGGAGAGTGTCACATCCATTTGTGGCTATTCTGGATTCCTGGGTATCCTTATTTTTTTATTCCCATGGCTCTGTCTGTAAATAGTTTGGTGGCATTTGAATATGAGACAGGAACATGTTTTTGTCCTTTTCATATCTTTTCTATACTTTTACTTTTCACTTATTTTGTATGAACATATTGCCTACTTATGTACCTATCTTTTCATAATTGTAAAGTATTATTAGTCATAACTTAGGTCATAACTCTCCAATTGCAATTACTTGAGTTGATTGTATTTTAATTATCTCTGGTTACATCAATGTAGATAGTGACTTTGATAATGCATTTTTGAAGGAAATGTATTCAGCAGCAGGGGAAAATGGTGCAGCACCATTGACTTAGAATTACCTTGAATGAAAACAAATCTATCATTGTTTTAAAGATTCTCATGATGAGAAAACCAATGCCCACAGTATTAGATAAATCAAAAAGTAGTGGATGAGTCAAAAATGGTAAGTTGCTACTCTTTTGCAAGTGAATATGATGGAATATTTCTTTGGGTTGAGTTCAAGATAATAAATAAAGATGGGGAAATTGTGCCTCATTTAATGGAGAGAATTTCCTTAATTTAGGAGGCTACAAGTTATAGTCAATTTTTTGTGACATGTGATGGTCATGTCATAAGCAACATATTTAAGGTATAGAAAAGGAAAAAAGTAAATCAAAAATTGGAAGCCAAATGGTGAGAGTCTATTGTTGCAAAAATGGGTCATCAAGGGACACGAAATTCTTGATAAATAGACTGTCCAATCAGTTATCTGTTAAAATCACTCCACCTGATGAAACAAATTAGCAAAATGATAGAAAGTTTGGCAGGAAGAATCTGCATCCACCTATTGAAAGCAAAACTAAGCAATATACATAAGTTGACAATAATGTACCATGTACCCAATAACAATTTTTGGAATGACAAAAAGGTGGTTACAATACCAAATGTTGTGTTCAGGCAGCACAATTGACAAGACAGTAAAGATATGAGAAGTGCACAAGAATGTTTCTGGCACATACTCACAAGACCACTAAACTATTGAGAGACAAGAGACATACGATTACACAAGCTCACAAAAAATAATTCCCAGAAATTAGGTAAGGCACAACCGGGTATCACACTATAACCATTCATATTTGTCAGTCATATATATGGTAGCCAAAGAAGGATGAAAACAGTGTGGGCTCTGATATGCCAACAATGCACCCAACATTAACATCTTCTGGAATCTGAGGCTCTAAACTAATTATCTTTTTTCTATTGGAATGCATCTAGGAATATCAAAGAATGAAGAGGTTTTTGGTTTTATTTTGCTTTTGATAGTTTTGTCATATTTATGCACTTTGCAACAAATCTTTTAGTCATGGTAGATGCATATTTTATTTGCAAGCAACAAGGTGCCTTTAATGAATCTCTCCTTGCCAAATTACAAGAAATTTATATTGAGCAATGTATTGTGAGAAAATTCAATTCCTCCTTTTATGAAACCATGCAATATAAAGCATGAATGACAGTGGCCAAGGGGTAATCCATGAGACAAGTAGTGATGCACAATGTTTTAGGAGCTTGATCAGGCTTAAGTGTTTTCAATGTAGTAGTTAAGGTAGGGGTAGATTTGATATTATGCACATAAAACAGGTAAACAAAGGTAAATCCAGTGGATTCTTCCTCAATATCACAAATAAATCACATTGGTTTGTGGTAATAGGCAAGCCAAATTTGCTTAAACTTTTGGAAATTGATTTTAAATTTTTTCAAAAATACTTCTGATTTCAACAAGATTTGTAGTTTTGTTGACAAAAGCAAGAGCAGGAAGTCATATTTCTTTCAAAGGAGCAAATATTTCCTTTAATATTGACAACTGGTTGTAAAATTTTTAATCAATACATGTGATCTCAACAAGATTTGTAGTCTTGTTGAAAGCAAGAGCAGGAAGTAAATTTTTCCTTCAAAGGATAAAGAAGCTCCTGTAGCATATCTGCTGGGGAGCATTACATGGTCAGCCTCAGGAAATTGTTTGGAATCATTTAAATCATACTGTTCAATTAAAGACACAGGTTTGGTGATTGTAGTTGTCTGGCAGTGTTGCACACAAACATAATGAACCATGATTACCAAGCACCATGTGAAAGCAGTGTAAATTGGCCAAACCATAGAATAGGTGAAAACAATATTCCAATGTCAATCTTTGTCAAAATGTGGTAAGACTCGGCATATGATATATTGTTACTGCAGACTTTACTGAAATCTTAATCATGCATGTAACATACTCCTCAGATTCACCTTTTGTCAAAAATCTAGTTATATTCTGTCAGATTACAGTCAAAAACTTGCCGTGGAGACAGACAGAGAAAAACTTAGCAATGAGCTGGTCTTAGGAAAATTCTATTCTTTTGGAGACCAACTTATAAGGATGAATATTTGGTCTTCTTTTGAAAGAATAGATTCATCAAAACATTGAGATGACATATTGTGTGAACAATAACATTATCTTTAGCAGGATTGAGTGCATGTGTGAATTTAAATGTTCAATGCATTGTAGTCAAGAAATTGCAAAATTGGGCATAGATGATCAACATGAATGTGAAATCAATCTAACAGAAACATTATGAAACACTTTGTGAGGATTAAAAAATTGGAGAAATTTTCCTTAAATTCAACAGTATGTTTAGTTGGGAATCATCGAGTTTTACAACAAATATGCCACTGATCCACTGCAAAAGTTGCTCCAAAATTAAAGAATGTGGGTTAGAATGGTCTCATGAAGTACCAACATAAATGCAGGTTTTGAGTTCCAAGTGTTTTGATGGAATGCATCAAACTTAAGCATGGGATGAGACCAATTTTTGAAATTCCACATGATCTATGTTGTTTGTTAGATAAATTTGACTCACCTTCAAGGACTTAACCACCACTAGGGGTTGCATTGGTTGTAACTACTGCAATGGTGTTAGCAATGATGGTACTGGTAGCATTGGTATCACTGACATTGCTAGCAGTGGAGAAGTTTAGATTCACTGTTGCATCAGGACTAATGGAAGTGGACTCAAATGGTGAAGCAATGACATCCCTTTCTTCAAGAGTGCATATTTATTCTTTGAGTCATAGGGGAGGAATTATGAGTAGAGGAGAATAAGATGGAGCTGGGCTATTAGTGTTGATGAAGCAGGAGTTTGCTACTGCAGCAGGGGGATGAAAGTGTTAACCTTTTATCCAAGTTTGAGCAAGACTACATTCTTCAATGACATTGTAATATTAAGAGTTTTTTTTTTATTTCAGCTACTACCATGCTATCACATGTCATTTTTTCTTTTCCTACAATGTGTGATGACATCCCATGCCGCCTACCAGTAGGTAGATACATCATCAATGCCGATAAAATACCATTGGAACGGAAGACAGCATAGTTTCCAACGATTGTTCTTATGCCATTGGTTCCCAAGTCGAGAAACACACTTTGACTTGTATTCAAAGTCGAGAAACACACTTAGACTTGTATCCTTGGAAACGCCCCATCGACGATTCGAACCAATATGGTATTATAGTACGGTTCCCATCGTCGTTCGTTTGTCACCAAAATTTGAAATGACTTTTGCGAACCCAAACCCGACAGGAATGATGGCCATGACTGACGTGTGTAGAATGTGATTGGGAGAATATTGCGAATTCCGAGTGAGTCACGACCCGAAATTTTTTCAAACACCTTCGAAACTGTAGAAAGTTTTGTTTCGATGGAATTTGTCGGAGTGTTTTCAATTTTGTTGTTGGACTCTCTGGCAATACCATATATCGTACACATTGGCACACCCGGTAAGGAATGGACATACATCATATTCGTGAATACTTGGATTTACATGGGAATGAGAGATTTTCAAAAAACTGTGATGTTGCGTTGTGTCGTGTGGCGTGTCGTGTTGGCGTTTTTGGGGGCTGTTGCGCGTACTACTGGTGTGCTCGCAATAAAAAAAATAATATTCTCGAAGGTTCGTCTTGTTTTGAAAATGGTGCTCGCTCCGCGTGCTCTTTCATTCGAAGATTTTTTTGATCTTGGTCTTCACATTCTAATAATTTTTTATTATTATTTTGTAAAAAAAAATGTATTATGAAATAATAAGCGACGACGTACAGTACTATATATAATACATCATATACACAATCAACGAGAGCACTGCCCGAGAGACGCCACCTCGATACAACATTCTATTCCTATCGCCTTCAATACTTCGTCATTTTCATTCCCACTCGTCGTCGCCGACTTCATCATCATCATCATTATCATCATCATCACCAGCGCGCTGTTTTCATTGTACGACGATATCGTTACCGAAAACACCAACAGAACGAGACTCCTCTCCTTTCTCAAAAGCAATCATCGAAAGAGACAATAATGCCCCCGCTAAACGATTTTGACCATGATCGCCTGTCGCCTTCTCCATCTTCGGCAGATTCCACGCTTCGGCGAAGATTGATTCCAACGCCGACAACGACGTCCTCTCCATCCACGACACAGATCACACTTTTCGACGAGCCTCAGCGTGTTCCTCCTTCCGACAATGGCACTCGACAACGAACGCAGCGAGACGGACAATGCAACAACCACCACCGGTCCAGAATGAAGTCAGTCGGCTCGCTGGTCACAATTCTCGCCGCGACGCTGACGGCGTCCTGTTGGACGGGATCCTCGGCGGAAGTGCCACCCGGATTGTTGTTCGCCAACGAGATGGACGCGAAGGGGGATTCGATTCATTCGATTCATTCGATTCATTCGATGGATTCGAATGGCCGACCGGGATCTCTCGGCAAACGGCCAAGTGGCGGCGGCGGCGGCGGCGGAGTCCGAGGAGTGGACACGACGACACCCAACGAAAGGGCGACGACGCCCAACGAAAGGGCGACGACGCCACGTCGAACCAGAAGCGGACCGCACCCCATTCATCGAATCTACCGCGACAACGCCTCCGTCCGGCGCCGCGCCGAGGAAGCGGAGAATTCGCTGCCGTATTTCCAGACGGGGATTCGCGGGGATCCGAACCACATCGTCCCCTACAAAAACCACCCCTTCGACGTCCTGCGAGCGAAGCGCGAGAGAGACGCGGCCGGGCGCTCCCTTCAAACCGAGGACGTCGCCTCGGACGGCGCCGACCCCGACGGCGACCCCTTTCGGCCCATCCGCATCCAATTCGAAACGTCGGCGCTGGACGACGAGCGGACGGCCTCCAACGGGCCCAAAATCGAATTCGTCAAAAACGTCATCCTGCCGCGCATGAAGGACTTCTGGACGTCCGCCCTGTCCGTCGTGCCCGTGGAGGGAAACCTCCTCATTTCCACGGCCGACCTGCAAGGCCGTCTGTACTGCGGCGACACGGAGTTCGCCAAGGTGCCCGCCGCCCACATGAGCACCGGAGTGGCCGACGCCGACCTGGTCCTTTACGTCAGCGGCGCCCCCTCGGCGAGGTTTTGCGGGCCGAGCACCCTGGCCGTGGCCGTGGCGTGCAACTTCGACCAGTTCGACCGCCCCACCGCCGGCGCCGTCAACTTCTGCCTCGATCAGATCGAGCTGGACGACAGCGGCGGCGCCTCCGAGAGCATCATCGAGGACAACGTGGACGTGGCCGTGCACGAGGCGGCCCACGTCCTGGGCATGTCGTCCAACTCCTACCGCTTCTTCTGGGACCCCGACACGGGCGAGCCGCGAACACCGCGTCCCTTCACGGCCAAGACGGTGGTCTGCGTCGACGGCGTCGAGCGGACGCTCATTCTGCCGGCGGACAACACCATGAAGTTCTTCATCGCCACCAACGGACAGAGGTACGCCTCCATCGTCACACCCAAAGTGGCCACGGTGGCCAGGAATCAGTTCGATTGCCAGGAACTCAACGGAGCGCAGCTGGAGAATCAACCCACGGGAGATAATTCTTGCACCGGAGACCACTGGGACGAACGCATGTTCTACCCGGAGTCGCTTTCGGGGGTCATCTCCCCCACCACCAACGTATTGTCGCCCGTCACGCTGGCCATTCTCGAGGACAGCGGCTGGTACAAGGCCAACTACACCAAGAGCCACGTCTCCCCGTGGGGACATTCCGTCGGATGCGACTTCGTCAGCAGTCCCTGTCTCGTCGGAGGCGGAAACGGCCGCGACGGGACGCTGCCCAGCTACTCCAGGGGATTCTTCTGCAACAAGGCCTCGTCTCGGGCCTGTTCGCCCACCTACACGCACAAAATGGCCTGCACCATGATCGATTACAGCACTCGCGGTACCTACCTCCCGGATCCGCAATTCCAAATGTTTTCCAATCCCAGCATCGGCGGACCCCGCGAAGCCGACTACTGCCCCGTTTACGGATCGGTCTACTCGGGACTCAAAGCCGAGGAACTCGACTGCCGCATACCCGACAATCAAGATGCCATCAACGTCATCTACTCGGAAGAATACTCGGAAAACAGCATGTGTTTCGAGACCACTTCGGGAGAAGGACGCTGTTACCGCGCCCAGTGCATCTACGACGATTTCAATCTCAAACTGCAAGTCGACGGAAAGTGGTACACTTGCAACGAAGACTTTGAGCAAATCGAAGTTTCGACTCTCAGCGGCGCCTTTGGAACCACGGTCACCTGTCCCAGGCTCAGTTCCGTTTGCCCCGACATGTTTTGCCCCGCGAACTGCGCCGGACGAGGAGAGTGCGTCTTCGACTACGTTCCCGAACAAGGAACAGAGGATGGTCTTCAAACCAACGGAACCTCTTCTTCAACGTCTGTCAAACCGCGACCGAAATGCAAATGCTTCGACGAAACAGACACCTCCGTCGGATGCTCCGAAACCTTCGTTCTCGACGGAAAATACCTACGCGATGGAAATTCCCTCACGGATCAACTCAAAACCAATTTCTTCGAACCCCTCATCGCCGTCTTTGTCGATCACCCCGACACGTGGACCACTGCATCGTGGGCTTGGGCCGCCGCACTGTTCGTGGTGTTCTTGTTGATGATTCTGTGTATCTGTTCCAGTTTTTGGCCCGAGAAAGAGAAGAAGCACGTGTCCAAAAGGAGGCGTCGGATGTAGCGACTGGTCAATGGGAGCTTACGTGGATATCTTGAGGGCAGAGGGAAAACGATATAGAGGAAGCGAAGGCGAAATGACGGTGGACTATATCTTGTCTTGTCATGGCCATCCATAGAGAACGGTGATGAAAAATGAAACGCTTGGTAGTGACACATTGTGGCTCCCGCTGTGACTGTGAAGTAGTACAATACATTCAATCTAGTACAGTAGCATTGTGAGGAATGTTCTAACATTATTATTTACATTCGTACATTGCGGTCAATTCCAATTTTGAAAATTCGATCTATTCATAATTTATGACGACTTGATATCGCTGTTGTCACCACCGCAGTTGATGAGCGTTGAATGTGACCCCGGTTGTAGAGAAACAGGAGGTATAACAAATGCACGATGCACAGACAGACCTTTTCATATTGATCATTGTTTCGAAGAAATGGAGCCTCGCGGCAAATGGAGCGATTGGAAACATCATCGAAAGGATATCGTTTGGGAGCACCCTCGAATGCGTGTTTGTTGCCACGGCGAGTGCCATCGGGAGTCGACCGAGCCGAATGGGTGTCTTCTGCAACCTATCCACCAAACATTCCATGGCAACGTAGGCAATGAATCATTGGTGTCATCAAACCACCTGCGAATTACGATAGCGGGACATGGACATTCGTAATCAAGTTTTGTCTGTGGAGAAAAATGCTGCTGGGCCTTTCAATAAAATCCCGACATTATCTTGTTATTGTATCAACAACGGCTCTATAACTATGTCACAATCATAGCAACTTCCAATACAAACCTCTATCCCCACATTCCGACAAGTCTCAAAGGCTAGTTTCAAATATTGTCACTATACACAACCGACAAAAGCCGCTTATTCTCCTCCTCTAATCTACAAACGGCATCTTTCAATTGTTCTATGTCTCTACGCATACTGACGACTTCGTTTTCGAGATCTCGTATTTTCTGGTCTCTTCCGTCCAATTTCGATGGCAATCTTCCTTTTTGATTGATCAAAACATCGCCACCACGAAATACAAAGAGATTACCCACATTCCAATGTCGAATGAAACGATACACTCCATTCAAATTTTTTCTTCTCAAAGAGATTCCAATCCAAGGAAAATAGGGCGACTCGACAGATTCCTCTATTTTTGTGACCAGTTCCATCACGTTGGGCATGAACACCAGTTTCATGCCGAGGAACGGTTGCAAGTCGAAGGCGTGTTGGTAAAAATAGAATCTGCGAAGTTTGACTCTCACTTTTTGATTGTCTGTCCGCGAAGTTTGATTGACGTGAAGGGCGAATTGTACTGATTCCGAGAATACGATGTCCTCCTTTTCGAATTCGAAAGATTTGACGACATGGTTGGAGTGACAAAGAGCTTCAAAGTTTGCTGGATTGCAAACCAGAGCCTTCATGGCATTGTCGAATCTGTCATAAGTATATTGTCTACGACCATTTATGCACAACGACCCTCGAAAAGATACCAAACTAAGCGACGTGTTATATCGAAGGGACCGAAGGAAGATTTCAATCCATTCAATATCAATATCATCAATGTCACTTTCAGTCCCTAATGTGAGGACATTAAGAGTCAAATCTTTTCGGCACAAAAATTGAGCAATATATTCGACTTCGTCTCGTCCAAAGCGTTCGACGTCTAGCGAAAGAGCGAACAAATGCACCGAGTTCTTCGAAGAGAGCACACTTCTGATCCCCTCGAGAGTCAGTCTACTGGAATTAAGTATCAGAGTGCTAATGCATACATGGTCCAAGATTTCGGCAACCATCCTAGCCCCTTCATATCCAAGATCGTTGTGGCTCAAATTCAGAGTTTCACACTCTTTCCGTGCTTTCAGAAACGGAGCAAGTGCCGCAACCCCCATAGGTCCAATGGAATTTTGCGTCACACTCATGGTTTCGAGAGGAAATTCGTAGGGCCCATCTGCTTGAAACAAAGCGGTCAATATTTCCGGGGTCAATTCATGAGGGAATCGGTGAATATTTATGCCTTCGAGGTTTTTACACTGACTCAGCTCCTTTCCCAGTTGATGCCAATCCAATCGCGCAAGTGCGGATGGATCCGAGGCGGATGCGCCATAGTTTAAACCACATATTGTTTTGGCGTCGTTGATCACATCCTCTACTTGTTGGTAGTTGTGTTTTGAACCGCCTGTGCAATAGAACACACGCTTCAAGCTACTACCGTTTTCCTCACGGACAGCGTCGTCGTGGTCCCCATTTATTGCGTCCATCTGTCTTGATTGGTGTTGACTGCGAAAAATGAAGCCGGAAGGACGACAGGTGAAGTCTAACCTCTCAGACCAATATTCGTTGCGTCGGCGGCGGCGAGAGGCGGGCGTGGACACGATTTCCCGTTGCCCCCAGTGTGAGGTTTTAATTGTCGATTTGCTGTGATTGATGTGGGAAGTATTATCTGTTGAATATGTATACTCCATATATTATTGTTAACTGCGTGATGGCAGTCCGTCTATGCTAGTCGTTTTTTTCCGTTGGAGGGCGCAAACGCCAAATATTTGTGTAAGTTGTCTCAATGATTCTTATCAGGTTTACATGACACCATGTTGGAATATGTGAAATATCGTACGTACGTGTACGTACAAAACAAGACACCCGCTTACTACGTATCAAAGCATAGGATACTTACTTATACAGATGGGGCGATCCAATTGGTATTAACCATACCAATCGGTACTGCGCATTATTATCCTTAACAAATCATTAACTAGTGACATCAGACTATTGAAATAAGTTGTAGCCAAGAGCTTATGGCCGTCCACACAAAAAGTTTTCAAATTTGCTTCTCTCACAAAGATATGGTAGAAATTTGTAAAAAACATACCAACATCAACAACACAAATCTGCAACCATGGTGA
>JALLPE010001546.1:0-11593 GCA_036940025.1 Conticribra weissflogii
GATCTAGTAAGAAAGGATACCCAAACCCAGTATTAGTGTCCAAAATACTTGAGGGGACTAGGTAAAATACTGTGGAATGGATGGAGTAGCATGAGCTGTGGACATACGGTGGAGAAGGACAGATGATAAGTGATTGTTAGCAATGACAGGAGGTGACGCAACGTTAGTAGGAGTGTTGATCACACGCACATAATAACAACGGTCAGGACCTATAAAGTATTCAAAACATCAGGCACAATACAAGAACACTGTTCTCATCTTTGTTCTAGGTAGCTCATAAATCATAGAATACGGGCAAGTCACATACTCTTTAGTGACCATAATGGGCCATGGCCATTTACACCTTTATTACCTACCTAATATTAACCTAAATCAGCAGAGCCAAAGTGGTTTTTAACCCTTCACAGAACACAGATGGTTTTAAGATTTGTAAAATTAAATTTTGGCCCAGGTTTTGTGTCTTAAAAGCAAATCTGCCTGGGTGTTTCAGTCGTTTTGCTCAAAAAATGAGCCAAATATGGCCTTTCCTGAGCAATTTGTCCATCTCACCAAGAAAACTGTTGCTGGAAAGCCACATTTTTGCCTTTGGATCCTCCCCCAAAATAGTGTAGCAACTTCCCCCCCCCTAGCTGACATCATCATCAACAACAGCCATAAACAACTCATCAGCAACAGTCTCACCACCAATATGATTGCAATTCATCCTGCCAACTTTGAAGTACCAAACCAAACCACAGGATCATGGGCCAAGAGGAATGAGACCAATGCATTATCATTACCATTGTCAAATTCCACATTTTGAGGAGAGTGCTTTGTATTCAACAAGCAAGTGGCACTTATGGAGGCATTGAAACAGTCCCATAGTTTCATCTCTTTATATGGATGTCATAGTCCCATGGATCATCAATGGGGGATGATGAAACAACAATCATTTAGGTTGAGCTTTGTTGACAGGGCAGCAGATGAAAAATGTTGTTTGGAGGGAGAAACAGTTTACTCATACTACCTGTAGTATATCTGCTGCCTAGTTCAATGACAAGGCACTTGTCTTGTAAATCATGGCATGAACATGGTTTCTCATGCATCTGAAAAACCGTCCAATAGTAAATAGTAGTTACTGAGCCAATTGCTAGGATGTTGTTATCTTGTTTGTTATTTTTGAATAAAACATTTTTTCTTGTCAGTCTGATCAAATTTTTGGAACTTTTTTGTCACATATCTCAAGACACAACTGGAATGGGGGAAACCAATCAAAGTTATTTTCACCCTTCTGGTGTGTTGATGGTGTAGTCACTTTGAAGAATGGGGCTGAATCAGTTGCGGCCAAACAGTGACAACATGTTTTGACCCCATCCCATGCAGCATCATTGTCTGCCCAAGCCAAATCCTCATCATACCTGCCTGCATTGAAAGATGTTGGGTTCCAAGTTCTAATAAAAGTTATTTGCACCCTGCTGGAGTGCCAATGGTCTATTTGCTTGGAAGAATGGGATTGAATTGGTTGCAGCCAAACAGCTACACCATGTCATGACCCCATCACCTGCAGCATTATTGTCCACCCAAGCCAATTATTGTCATGTTCTGATTCAGTTATCTTTGAAATTCAATTTTTTGTATTATTGTTTTTATATAAAAAATTGTTTGCAATTATTTCTCACATCACATCTCTCGTTTTTCTTGTGCAGCACAACTGTGTTGGAGGCTTTGGAATTTTTGTGCTTGCACTGGTGATCAAAACATATCCAACATACCAGTCAACTATACATTATTTTTCATGGTGATTTTGAACCTGTCATTTGTTTGC
This sequence comes from Conticribra weissflogii, assembly GCA_036940025.1. Classification (NCBI taxonomy): domain Eukaryota; phylum Bacillariophyta; class Thalassiosirophyceae; order Thalassiosirales; family Thalassiosiraceae; genus Conticribra; species Conticribra weissflogii. The sequence continues at coordinate 1,805 of JALLPE010001546.1, forward strand.
TCTGAAATGGAGTGAAACATGGTGAAAAGGTGATGAGAACCCCACAAAAAGCCAAAACTGGCCCAACAGACGTTTTTAGAGCCAGATTTGGCCCTTTGTACCATGAAGGGTTAAGTAAAAAAGGCATTTTCATCATAGTTCATGCCAAGTAGTAGTAGTACTAATTGGTAACTATTTTGTCCAAATCTCATTTTATGCTTTAATGCACTAACATTTTTTTGCTTGTTCAAATAATTATGGTCCAAAAAAGCTAGCCCTCAACAACACCCACCATGCAAATAGCGCTGCTGTTCTTGTCACCAAGCAGTGCAAATATAAAATGCATTTACAGGCATCCTCTCTGTTATGTTGAGATCTGAGATCATACTATAATTTTTTGTGATGTCTGGAACAGATTTCTTTGAATTCTACAGCATTTTCAGGGGATGAGCAATTTTGTAGCACATCATTTGTAATTAATTTCAACATCACACAACAAAAAACAAATATATGCTACAACAATACACAATAAAGATTACTAGTATTTCCTTCTGAATTGCCCGCTTTGCTTTTCGAACCCCCAAAAGTTTAAGTGTTGCATTAATCATACAATTTTCTTCAGTTTATTTTCTTTCTGCATTTTAAGTGCTGTATCATCAATTTGATTTCACTTTCTTTTACACTCCTTAGCTTCTCTTCATCATCAGGCCCCCAGCATTGAACAATTGAAGGAGGTTTTTTGAATGAACAAGTGTTTTTCATTAATTTTGTTTCTCCTTTTGTTTTCCATCTCTTGATTCATTTTCCAAGTACATCTTCAGAATCTGGAAACAAAGGAATCAAAGCCTTGGTTACATAGTCTTTGAACTCATCTTTGTCCATCTAACCTTTGGTGTTGATACCAAATGTGATTGGCCAGTTCTTCTTATGATTTCTTCCAAACTTCATTGAATGAATTTTTGAATACCTTTCTGAGGCACATTGCTTCTCTCCTTCGTGCTATTGTTGACAATCGGAAGTAAAGATGAACTGGCTCTCCTGCAGCTGTGCTCCTAGCAATCATTGTCATTGTTATGGAGCTCTTTGTAAGATATTTTCATGTCTCAGGCAAATTCCTTCCATGATAAGTAATTGATGGTCATCCTCCTCTTTGATCAGTTCCTCCATAAAGTGCAAGGCAAGTTTCATCAACATTCAGAATCCTTGTAAGTTGATTGTTGGTAATATTCATTCTCTCATCATTGACAACAGAAATCAGACAGGATACCAATTGAAGGTTGATAATGTTGCTGTTTGATTCTGCAAAGTTCTTTGGCAAACTCCAAATGCATTACTGCAGCAAGCAATTTTTTCTTCCACTTGGAGAATTTCACAGCCAAAATTGCCTCCAAGGTAGAGAGGACATTAGGGGCCTGATCATTTCCCTTGGATTGACCATCAACTTCCTCTTTGGCATCTTGAGAAGAGACTGTGGGACGGAGTCAAAGTTTAGGTGCTTCAGAGAGGAGAGAAGTTGGTACAAAAAATTGTTGTTTTTGGTGGAGAAGTTTTCCAGAACATGAGCACACTTTGTGCCATAGAATGACATGCGAAATTCCCTTCAAGGGCCCACATATTTTATATCAAATTGACTAGAATAATACATACTACATACTACAAAACTGGTTTACATATCTGTTCCATAAACTGGGTCATTCAAAAGATATTCTACATTGAAGAATTTTTCGTGTTGAAAATTTAAATGTTCTAGCAAAATGCATTGAACAAAATAGTTGTTAAACAGGTAGTACTTCTTAGATTCAAGAAAAATTCAGAATTACAAAAGGTGCATTGGCATGTCTTCATTGTTCTTCCAAATGAAATACCTTTTCAAAACAAAAAATATTAAAGTCATTGAAAAAATTAATGTAAGCACTCAAATTGGTCAGCACCGCATTTTCTATGTCTCTTACAATGCCAGTAATGCATGCCATGAATTGTTGTGATCATGTATGATATGACAAAAACAAAACTGCCAATTAAACATTTTTGTGTATGTGAATGTGGTCTGCTTTGCATGTAATTTCGATCTATCCATTTCCTTGTCACATTTTTTCTATTGGCTGTCAGAAATGAAAGTACCACCAGTGGCCATGATCTTCATCATGTGATGTTGCTCTTTCATTCCCCACATAAAATATTTCTTGTCATCCATGTTGCCACAACTTTTGTCATACTCACCTCCTGGTACATTCTCAAAATGTGTGTCAATTATATCACCAGAAACCATCACAGGTCAGTATTGTTGCTTTTTGATCAAGGCTCCTACAACTAATGATGCCTTTGACTATGCAGAGTCCTTAATCAATGATTGATACTGGTCACACATGAAAAATGGCTCAGGACCCATAATGCATCTCCCAGCTGGTTTTGATGGTTATTCCAGAATCCCAGTAATTCTTCACGCATCTGTGATGCTGTGCCCCCATTCTAGCCCATCCTTCAACTAATTGGTTTTGAGTTGAGCACCCAAAGAAGGGATAATTGCTGGTTCTGGAGTGATATCATCATCAACCATAAAGCCTTGGTTGCATATAAATTCAATATCTTCAACTTTGTTTTCTAGCAGCAAAAACAAGTGGGTCAATTTCAAACTTTTCATATCACTGCTTCAGTTTCTTCTGCTTCATTTTCAGATTTAGGAGATGATTTGATTAGAACATGTCAGTATTAACAAGCACAATGAATTTCTTCAACTGGAAGAGGTGAAGAAAACGGCTGGGTAAGTTTGACCCTGCCTTGTCATGGCGTCAATTTTGGTGGCAATGAGGGTCTCTACTTTCTTACACGCTCCAGATTTGTACATACATGTTCTGGGTGTAGCTTGGAGAAGAGGGTCCAGTGCTGTTGTCCCAGGCCATGATGAAGTCAATCAAATCATATTTTCACCTTAGTTGGAAATGTCCCCAACATGTTTGGGACATGTCCCGGACGTGTCCTTGGGATGGGGACATGTCCTGAAATCCTGCTGACAGAATTGGATTGCCCACCAAATGTTTTGCAGAATTTTGTCAGTCATGTGTCCATTGCATGTCCTTGGAGTAAGTCACGTGTCCGATACTCTAAAAAAAAGAACGCAAATCAACCAAATCTTCCAAATTTGCGTTTGGACAATTAATTTGATTCTGCTGTAATAATGTTTTCTGAAATTCTTCTTTTGCAATTACAAAACAGTTACTGATTCCAAAATGAAAAAATTGAGGTGTTAAAAAAAGATTTGCTTTGCAAACACAAAAATGCGTTGCGAAGAAAATCTTACATCTCTCCACCCTTATGCACCTCTGGATCCCAGATAAAATTCATTTTTCCTTTTTTTCATTTTTTATTAGAATTTGAGCTCATTATTTTAATCCCTCTTGCTCCTTGTAACAATGCAACTTTTTGCATTGTTTCATTTTTTAGGATATTAGATGAGATTAGATGATACTTCAATTTTTTTATCTAATTTAAAACTATCTTAATTTTAACAAAAATTTCTTTGTTTTTGTTGTCTTCATGATTCCCGCGGCGCTGTCAGTCTTGAAAGTGCCCTCTGGGGCTTCAGCTTTGACAGTGCCCCCCGTGGCAATGGCCTTGACTGCACCCCTTGTGGCATGATGGTAATGAAAGTGCCCCCTGTGATGTGATGGCGTTGACAGCACCCCTCATGGCTTTGGCTTTGAAGGTGCCCCCAATGGCAATGACATTGACTGCACCCCTTGTGGCGTGATGGAATCAATGGTGCTCCTTGTTGCTTTGGCTTTGACATTGCCCCCCATGGCGCTATGGAGCTTACTGCCCTCCTTTTGGTGCAATGGCGCCCACTTTGGCCTCTGTGGTGAGTTGGAGATGATGACACTCCTCATGGCTTTGATTTCAATGTTGCCCCCAGTGGCAACGGCGTCAACTGCGCCACTCATGGCTCAATGGCATCAACAGCGCCCTTCTTGGAAATGACATCAACTGAGCTCCTTGTGGCAATGTTGTTGATGTTAGGGAACTTTGTCATGAGGGCGGAGAGTGCACTAAGAATTTTGTTTATTTTTTCTTGTGTTGTCTTCAGTGAAATTTATTTTTATAAAAATAATTTTTAGTAAACATAAACGTAACATGAACAGTACGTTTTCTTTTTTTAACTATTTTCTAATATTATATATCATAATATCAAGACTAAGAACACTTTTTTACAACACACATTTTTATTGCATTTTGGACAGATCTTGCTGAGTAGATTCTAAATATAATTTTTATTTATTTTCAATATTTTTTCTCAGCATTATTTAAGTTTTAAAATAAGTCCTTCAGGAATGAAAGGACAGGACAAATGTCCTCAAATGACTTTGGGGCCATGGACTTTTTTGCAAAAATGTCCTGGGACATTTTAAGGACATGTCTCCAACATGTCCTATGTCAAAAAATGTCACCTAAATTTTGCCAGAGGTCAAAAGAGGACACACAACAAGTTACTGGCCATGGAGACATTTTATGGTGTTGTGCCAAGAGAGACTATGCAGATTACATTGGTGATCACATCCCTAAATATTTTGAATGTAATGACAACTAACATAAAAATATCTACATCAAAGCCGCAAAGAAGGAGAAGACACAAACTTCATTTGATTCTTAGTTCTGGAAAGTCCATAGCTAAAAGGCAATAGTGGTGAGAACCCTTTATGACCTCAAGTCTGCTGGAGCAGCATTAAGGATCGATTGAGCTTACTACCTACTACAGAAGAAATCCTAGATACACATCCAACAAGGTTGATCCTAATATTTGATTGAAAGTATGCAGAAAGGAGACTGGAATTGGCCCAAAAAGTCTCATACATAAATATCTATGTTGATGAAATACATCCAGGTAAACAGAAAGAACGGTAATTCCCACTCATGTACAGATTATTGGGTGCACATGATATCTACTTAGAAACAAAGTTGAATTTCATGCAGCTCAACAATGGGGTATGTGAATGGGGCCTAAGCACATCCCAGAAGTATGTGGATGATAACTTATCCAATTTTCTTTTAGTTGCCATGTTTAGCACCAAACCCTCCTCCCCTGATGATAGACCTGATCTTAATATGTCAAAAAACTAACACCAAAGCAAACATTGTACCACCAATCACTGGGGAATTGTAGGTACATGTTGGAGCTAGGCAGGATCAACATATAAATCTAGGTGTCTATGCTGTATTTGCATTTGATATTGTCATGTCAGGAACACTTAAAGGGAGCTTTGCATGTAATGACATACCTGGCAATACACCACAATTTGAGACCCTGTATGAATCCAAAGTATTCAAATTTTGATGTTACTCTGTTTTTGGTCTATGACTGAAAGGATTTCTACAGCAAGGTTGAAAAGCAATCCTACCCAATGCCCTTGGTGAAAAAAGCCAAGAGATCTCAACATGTTATGATGGTGATTATGCTTGGGAGAAGTATACACATAGGTCTTGCAATAGATTCCTAATTTTTGTAATGGGACCCTAAGAGGCAATTGTTATGAATCATATAATAGAGATACCTATGGATGGTGACACATATATCTGCTTTTATTTTTATGTCTATAATAAGCAACTATTCTAAACTTAAGCCAGTACATAGAAGAAGAATATCATGCTATGTTATCATACAGTATTTGAACCTGTAGTGATGAGAGATTTGTTGAATTCTCATATGGAGGGCAATAAGAATCCTACCAAATTGTTGACGAAGGTCATATGTGGCAAAAAAGGTATCACCCAGTAAATAACATTCTTCATGATGTATACAATGATGAATTAAAATCATATGTAGTGGCCAAGTAGAAAAATATGACCATGAGGGGATATGATCAAAAACAGGATATGAGATGTAGTAATTGAGCAAGTGGGGAATATGGCAGATGATGATATGTATGTGGGACTTTGTATATGATCAAGATGCAAAACTCCATAGATGTGTCCTGGAATTTGATAAACATATTACACACTCAAGTCAAGGAGATGATCCAGGTACCAAACCATGGCTTATTTTTCCTAAAAGGAATACATGTAAATCATATAGCTAGTTGTGGTCACCTGTGTCATGGCTATCACTGCGATGAGGCAATTGTATCCAAATTCTGTCTACAAAATATTGTAACAACAATCCAAAATGATTTCCTCATTATTATTTATTTTCAAAGATTAGGTAATAAATGCACAAAATATTAATTATGTGATTGTGGTAATTCAAATGTTAGAGATAGAGTTGTGATACAATTATTATTGGAACTTTTCTGCATAGTGATGTCTGTCTGTTGTCAGTTTCATGTAGCTTACCTTTAATATGGAAATGTGATTTTTGGATATGTTTTGATGATGTAAAAAAATGTTAAATATAAAAAAGATTCAAATAAAATTGTTTGAGCAGTGAAGGCATTATTTATTTGAGACCGACGAATACATCAAATCATCCTCCGACAAAATGCAACCAGAACCAGAGCCCCAAGAATGATATCTCGCGGCGTGCCAACAACCATTTAAAAGGTAGGCACTTACAGTGCATGGTACAATACTTCGGAGTGAAAGAAGGAACAACAAATACCATCAAATTTACTTCACAAATAAAAAATAATATTACCTAAAAAAAAATATATATATTATTTGATTCATCGCATGAGGAGGTCTCGCTCTCAATTGCTTCTTCGGAATACTAACATCTGCAACAGTAACAATAGCAATCTCGCCACGGATTCCTCCTCTGATCAATCATTTGATCAACAAGAACTGTCGCCTCTCTTGAACGTTTCTATCATATCCAGCCACGAAAATCCTGACACATCAAGTGCATTCATTTCAGCAACGTCAAACGCCTCGCCATATCAAAAAACATACACAATGGTCGCCGCCTCGACAGCCGCTGGAGCTCTCTTGCTCAAAATGGTCATCGCTGCCTTCTCTGGCATGGGCGCCGCCACAGTCTGCCACCCTCTTGACGTCATTCGCGTCCAAATGCAAACCGAAGGGTCCACTTACAATGGCTTCACTGACGCAGCCGTCGGAATCTACAAGAAAGACGGACTCAAAGACGGACTCTTCGCCGGAGTCAGCGCTGCCTACCTTCGTCAGTGGCTCTACGGCTCTTGCCGTATCGGGATCTACGCCTATTTATTGGAATCGGCTCAGAACGCCAATCTCGCCAAGGGACTAGACAAAAACGCCATCTCTCTTCAATCCAAAATGCTCATGGGACTCACTTCCGGAGGAATTGGCTCATTTGTGGGGACCCCCTCGGAACTTGCCCTGGTTCGCATGTCCAACGATAAGAAACTACCGTTAGAGCAACGTCGCAATTACAAAGGAGTCGGAAATTGCATCACACGCATCGCCAAAGAGGAAGGTCTTCCGGCCTTATTCCGAGGTGCACCCGCCACCGTTTTGAGAGCTTGTCTTCTCAGTGCATGTGCCATGGGAATCACGTCCGAGATCAAAATGAGATTGTCTGGTTCCGGTCTCTTTGGCGAGGATGGCAAATTATGGGGCGGAGTCCCATTGTTATTTGTCGCTACACTTTTCTCCTCTCTTGCTGCCAATATTGTTGCCAATCCATTTGATGTGGTCAAGTCCAGGATGCAGAATATGGCGGTGGCCAAGGACGGGTCAACGCAGTATAAGAGCATGGTCGATTGCTTCGTTCAGACAGTAGGGAACGAGGGGGTTTTGAAGTTGTGGAGTGGATTTGTTCCAGCGTTTTTGAAGTTGGCTCCATACACTGTTATTTCTTTGATTTTGACGGACAAAATTACTAAGATTGTTACTGGAAAGGAGGCTCTTTAGATAGTACCCAACGGATGTAAAAACCGACAGACAGAGAAATTAGTGGAAAATGATTTTTTATTCGTATAATTTGACATCGCTTGGATTGTATATTAGTACTTAGCCAACAATCCACTAAACTTATAACCTCAACTCTTCTATAACAATTATGTCTCCAGAACCTAAAACTACTGTTACTTGAGTTTAGAAAATTGATTTGAATAAATTTCTTGAAACTTGCTGGTTGATACACATGTTTTCGTCTAACTAGATGTCATTTCATGTTTACTGTTGCTGCTAAGAAGACTACCATGAGTGATTTGATAACAAACTTCATTAATTACAACAACAATCCTATTTGAAATAGTCATTTGAACATTTTGGTGAAATTACTTGCCATTCCCCCACTCAAGAACCTTTCAAAGAATCAATGGACTTAAAAGGGATTATGCTCCTCTACCAATGATGCAACTATTGCTGGTGTTATTATTACAGAACCTTGTAGGCAATTGGAGGTCAGGCTGAATGGACATTGTACATCAAAGGAAATCTCTCTTACATAGGCAATGCATAGATGTGTCATGCTTCATAGCATATGGACATTCCAGGAAGTGTGACCATGCATTGTCAATGTGCAGATAGCACCTTAAGCAAGGGGGGTACAGAATCTTACACAAGGGATAATCAAATAAAATTCAGAGAGTCAATTCATTTATATTGATCCGTCACGTTTATCTTCTAGTTTTTGGTTTTATCTTTCTTTATTGGTACAATCAACTCACTTCCATTCTGGCATGTTCTAGCCCCTAGCCCATAACAATTCCTGCTGTGACAATTCCTTGTGGTCATCAACCCAGGCAGCCCATTGACCTGATATTCCTACTGCTCATTGCCCATGACAATCTCATCCCCTTTAGGGCCCCTGCTGCCTTGTAGCCTCTTACATGTGTTTACCACATACCCAGCTCAGACAGCTTTGTAGTCTTGTCATGCCATATCCATGCATTCCCCACTAACATTGCAATTTGTGAATTACATCCCCAACTCTGACATAACCCCTTGCACCCTCTTCTATTCATATCATTACCATGACCAAGAGCACCTACTTCACAAAGGATCGTTGTAGATGTGTTTCTTCCCCCACAGATACTGGCTGCCTTTCCAGCACTTATCTGAATACTTTCCTATTAATGGTGATATCAATTGCACCAAAATAATATTCCCAGGTTTGGAGTTTGCTTCTTTTTTCATCACTTCTAGAAAGAAAATTCAACCACTCCTCCTCCTGACTTGTGCAAAGCATAATGATTCCACTGAGATCATTCAAGGTATTACATCTAACAATACAAGCACTCCCATATTGACTTATATTCCAGTAAACCTGGTGCAGAAACTTCCACTGAATATTATAGTTTTCCAAGGTGGAAGTTGTTGGTCAAAATGGAACTTTCTGCTTTGGTTCCTTTCACTCCATCAGATAAACTGAACATGAAGAATTTCACACCTGTTAGAATAATTGAATGCTTCCTGATTCCATAGTGATCACAGGCAACTTGTGGATCCTCTTTCAACCAGAGTACCTTCAACATCCTTTGACATTTCTCAAACAAAACATGAGAGTTTTTGTTATTGATCATCCTCAATTGGAAGAACAACTTACTGACCATGGTAATATGGAGGGATAGCTTAATGTTGCAAGTTACAGAAACAACAAAGGGGATAAAAATTAGAAAAGAAGTAAATCAAACAACTCAAGTTTTGGATGTTTGATGTGTTTTTAACCTATTGGCTATAGACTAGGTTGGCAGTTACCCTGGGTAATTCCAAACTACCCCTCAGTTACTCTTTATTACCCTTTTCTAGGGGTAATGTTGTTACCCAAATTTGAGTAATGGTCATCAAGCAATATTTCCATTACCTCTGTGTTTGCATGACCATCTGGACTTGTGAATGTCAAATATCAGCTTGTATTTACTTCTTGCTCCAAATTTTGCAAATTTCACACAGGAATTG
>JALLPE010001547.1:0-11623 GCA_036940025.1 Conticribra weissflogii
ATTTGAGTTTTGACATATGTAATTAAGTTTTGACAGAATTTTGACACTTGAATTAAATTTTTGACATGTGTATATGAGTTTTGACATGTGTATTTCAGTTTTGACATGTGTATTTGAGTTTTGACTTGATTACTAAAAATTTGAAATGTATGTTTGAATTTTGACATGTGTATTTGATTTTTGACATGTGTGTTTGTGTTTTGGCATGTGTATTTTAGTTTTGATGTGTGTATATGAGTTTTGAGTTTTGACATGGGTATTTGAGTTTTGACACCTGAGGGAGTATTTTTAGAATAATTTTCTTCATTTTGTTCCTTCTGTTATTTTTTGTCCAATTTTGTTTCTTTTGTTCTTTTTGCCATATTTTTTGTGTAATTTGTTATTTTTTGACATGTTTGTTTGATTTTTTTATGATTATTTGATTTTGGACACATGTATTTGATTTTTGACATGTGTAGTTGATTTTGGACATGTACATTTGAGTTTTGTCATGATTATATCCTTTTCTCTTCACATGTGTATTCCACTTTCTTTCTAATGATTGTTGTGAATCATGACAAAGGGAAGAAACATTTTTTTGCCTACTACAGCTTTAATAAACTCTCCAATGTTAACAGAAGCTTCGATTAAAAAACAAAAGTAGGTATAAAATTAGGATGAATTTACAATATTTTTCCTACTTTAGTTTTATATGGGGTTCTTTTGGGGCTATTATTTTAAGAGGATTCACTGTCAGATAGCTTTACCATGGTGGTTTAGGTCTCAAATAAACAATCTTTATTAGGGGAAGAGCTATTGATGTTCAAAGAAAAAATTGCACAAGTGTCTCTATTTAAACGTGAGATTCAGAATGGTTTCCTATCGTATAATATTACCTAGAGGACGCAATCCAATAATTGTACATACAGTATTATTATTGCTCGTGGAAAATACTATTGGATTTGAGATTTCTCAATCTTCCTCGATAGATTGTCACGCTTCTGGGGTATTCTTGATTTATTGTTACTGATTCCATCACAGGAGAATTTTTTCCGTATCTAGGTAATTTTCCTATATGTAGCAAAAGAAACTTTGTACCACGAGTATCTCATAAAAACATTGTGACTGCGAAAAACAGCTGCCCAGAAGGACATCATTTCGCGAGGAACCATCTGCTCGCTCTACTTCTTCTATTAAAATGCATTTTGTACCATAAAATAGAGGGAAATGAGTAATTTGCTCTATCAAGCATCCACCACAAAAGAGAGGGTGAGAAATCGGGTCCGAGAGAGAAAAAGACAGCGAAATAAAGAGAATGTCTGGAGAGAATGAGAGATGAACAGTTAGGAGAAAAAGACAATTGAAGAAAAAGAGAGAAAGAAATTTAGGGAAAAAGGATGGTAAAGTGAGAAAAGAGCGAGTAAGACAAAAAGAGAGAAAGTGACTGAGAGATCAACAAAATACATTAAAAGAGAGAATGAGAAGAGACTAAGAAACGATCACAGCCATCATAATAAAATAATGATCGTCACTCAATCATCGCCGTGGTAATTATAATTTTTCCAATTTTCAGACAACAGCAAACACGATGAAAAGATCGACAACTATGCAGATGCAAACAAAAGAATCCGCTTCATTGATGGATGTCTACGATCGCCTCGTTGGTATACTCAGGGACGAGAAAAACATTTATGCTTGTCCTGCTTACATCTCTTTTGTTTCCTCGGCTCTTGTTGTCGAAGATAATGTCATGGACATAGATGAAACTGAAAATGCCGATGCCGATGCCGATGCCGACAAAAAATCCGATTCCTCCCATCAAATCTCGGCGAAAGCCAACGATGCCGTGGCAATCAAACGCATCAACGCCTTTCGCCACATTCGTGAAAAGGCCATCATGTCCTTCTACACCCTTGCCGACCACTTCAACCTCCCCAGAGAAGTTGTCAGCGTGGCAGCCAATTTGATGGATCGCGTCCTTTCTGGAATAATCCCTTCTTACATCCTCGGAAACGAGGTTTCGACTGCAATTATCGATGAAACATCTTCCTCAAGGAAATCCGAAGATAGTTGCCTCAAAGACATCCGCCTCGTTTCCATGGCCGCTTTCAACCTTGCCATCAAGTCGCTGGTTGGAACGGCAATCGTCTTTCCAAAAAAATGTTCCAGGCAAGTATCCATCGAGGAAGCCGAGCTGGTTGTTCTCCGTGAGTTGAACTGGAGGATTTCCTACCCTACCCCACTTTCGATTGCTAGGGACTTATTTCTACCATTGATTCTTCCGGAGGTCGCAAGGTTCGCCCTTGCCAGTGCCGAGCAAGGCCTATTGGATCAGATTGCCTACATTACTGAGCTTTCTGTAGTAGATGTGGGATTTTTGAGTATTCGCCCTACCTCCATTGCTTTAGGCTCTATCATGGCCGTCTTCGAGTTGGCTTCTGTTTCGATTGAAGAATCATTGGTAGCGAACACGCAGGAATTGATGAATGCCATCGCAACCGCAATCGAGCTCCATTTTGGACATCTCGGGCTGTCTTGCGAGGACGAAGAAGTGGCATTTTGTCACTCTCGTCTCGTCAATCTCCGTGCAATGCAAACTATCGATCAAGAAGGCGAGGAAGAGAAAAGAGGGACGGAACGCGGATACAGCCCTACCTATGTGGGAAACCATCCGCTCTTGGAAGAGGCCGATGAAAATGCAGCCGTCATGGATACTGTCACATCTACTGCCTCTGGAACGGACTCTCCCCAAACTACCGACACCTCTCACATTATTGAAAGAGAGGAACTTTCCACAGCTGTAGCTTTCATTCCAGTCAAGAGAGGCGCTGTCGACCCTCTTCCTCGTGCCGCAAAAAGGGTTTCTGTAGCTTCGGCTTCATTGCCCAATTCTGTTTAGGCTACGATCCGTTTTTCACGAATATCTACACCAGCCATCGCAACACACATGCCGAAAGGTATCCGCATATCCAACAATTACACAACATATTGCTAGCAACAAAAGATCTTTCAATCTTTCATTCTCAGACTTACACAACTCGACTGATGGCATGCCATCAGATCCAACAATCCTTTCAATCAATTTTCACATCATCTCTTCTTCGCGAAATGCTCCATCCGCGTTTTTAACAAATCAATTCATCGAAGATTTACAAGACTTTTCTCTTTCTTGGACCAATTCATATTGTCATTGGGGACAACAGAACATTTATTCAAATTGCACCATCAAGCATAAAAAACAATAGCTATAAAATATCATAGTAATGATAGAGAATCATACGTTACCCTAGAATTTCAGGACAATTGATGGGGATTTCTTTCCTCGTGTCATAATATTTTAGATCTACCTAGTTCAGAAATCTTTGCTTTCTTCCCCGTCGTAAGTATGATACATAACCAGTATTGAAAGTTATCGATCATCGCATGAAGTAATAGTCATTCACTGATCAATTCTGCAATGTCATGTTTTTATTGTCAATTCATGCCGAGAAGGAATTCTTTTAGAAGCTAAGTTCTTTATCTTCCTTTGCTCTCGTTATAACAACACCTTTTCAAAAGATTTTTTGCAATTCTATCTGCAATTCCAATTTGGAATATTTGGAAACTTTTTCTCTGCACTGCTGCATTTTTCACATGATTTCCTCAATCACCCATGACTGATTTCGAGTTTGAACTTATATTCAGAGACCCCGTGAAAATTCCATCTTCACCTACAAGACTTCTCTGGAACTCAAACCCACATCCTTCGCTACCTCTTCCTCCTCCTTTTTCTTTTCCCTATTCGCCCTACTCTCCTCCAATCTCCGCTCCACATTTTCTCTACTCATTCTCCACTCTTCCTCCGTCATGGCATCCATGACATAATCGAATTCGCTATTGTTGAGTCCGAGAATGTTGGCGATAATTTCACCTCCGGCCTCCGCTTTTCTGAGACATAACGAGAGGTAGTAGATGGTATTGTGCCAGAGTTTGATTTTGAAAGGTAGGGATTCGTGGTGATTGTTCGATTGATCGGCTGTTTCCCAGAAGTAGACTGCAAACGGAAAACAATGGAAATTTTTGAGAATTCAGAGGACGTTTTTCGCTTCAAAATCAACACGCCTCGTCACAATATTGTAGTTACTAATAATGATGATGATAATAACATGAAAAATTCAAAGAAAACAAACCTTTGGGAATGGGAACCAATCTTCGAAACGTATATTCCAGCGGATCCATATCGGGATCCGTTAGATCCACTTCATGAAGCTGGTATTCCAATGGCAGCTCCAATTCCGATGGTGAAGGAGTCGGCGACGAACCATGGTTGTTATTTTCATTCTCATTTGAATTTGAATCGTTTGATCCACCGGCCGGGAACGAATTTTCTAAGCCTTCGTCGACGTTGCAGTTGGTAGATGGAGGCGGGGGGAGGTTCTCGAGAACATTTTCTTGTGATATTCGGGTTTGTTTGCTTTCCTTTGTTTGCGATGTTTGACCGGATACCATTGTGTTAGTGAAAGTTATTATTTTAATGTACTATCAAAAGTTATTCTGTGTATTATGGACGGTATAGAACTCTCGTCACGGTCGTGGAGAGATTATTTTTTCAACATCGTCTCTTTTTGCCGTCAACCTTTAGTACTTACCATTATGTACATATGTTTTGATAATAATAAAAAAATCTGAATAGGTAATCAAACCAACTACATGCCCAGAAAAAATCGTTCATTGCAAGGCGCCATGATCCATGTTAGAAGATCATGATGAATTTTATGCCTCAAAACAATGTCAACCTCCATCCCCTGCTACTGCGACAATCACGCCGAAAGTGCAACCAATATTTCCACCTCCCTCTCCTCAAGGGCTTCCGTGAAACATGGACCGCAACACACCGCCTCCTCTGCCTCACCCTCCGGCGACAAAAACTCACAGTCGGCCCAACCAACAATTTTTTGCCTGCCGTGCGTCTCTCGAATGCTATCATCACAAATAGAGCGTTATCACTCGGCATCGGAAGATCGAGATGAAAGAAAGAGGGAATGCCAACGGCGTCTTTTGGAAACTCGCATTTTGCAACCGCTTAGCAGTGACGATAATGGAATTTTGTCAAATTCCAGTGCGGAACAAACTGACACAAAAATAAGTAATAATGGTCGGCAATCATCCGTTCAATGGAAGACTCTTCCAGACCCCAATCAAATTAATTCGCAAGTAAACAACCTCAAGATCAAATTGGAATTTCTTCAACACCAGACTGCCGCACTGGCCCTCAAAGTGACAGCCAAAAGAATGGAAAATGAAGAACGGGAAGAAAAATTATCTGTCTGTCAAAACAGGGTGAGGATGGGAACTGAACGATTGGAAAGAATGAAAAGGTGTATGTTACTCAGCTCCGTTTGGAATGATGAAATCAACAATCAGAACGAAGTCGATTCGAGACCTGAGAATTCTAAGGGTAACGAGGGGACTCTGATCCAGAAAGAACTAAACTTGGAAACTGCGCCAACTCCATTACCAGTTGGGGGAGGCTTGAGAGATGCATTGGTATCGGGGAGGCAACAGATTCAATCGTTACGATTTCAGTTTGCATTGAAAGTCTTTGACATGCATCGTATTGATGTTGGAGAGCAATATTCATGTGATAAAAAAAACAATAATGGAAGTGAGGAGAAAGAAAGCAAAGCTAAACATACAACAGTGGCTACAGGAGTGGGGAAAATATCCGGACTGCCATTGCCTCATGCGGGCCCGGCACTCTATGGAGTGTTACCCCCGATGGTCTTGGCATCTTCTCTTCGCCTGGTTGCGAGTTTGACGAGTTTGGTGGCTCGGTGTTTGGGAGTGATTTTGCCTCATCCGATTTTGGTGGGGGAAAGAGAGGAAAATTGGCCTCGTCGAACTGTCAAGGGTACGAGTGAGAATGGTAGTGAAAAAATCTGTAGGTGTTGTGGGAGCGCATTCATTGGCGCAATTAGTGGACGTTTCGGTAATAACACAAATTTTGGGATGGACGTGATTGAATTTGCGGAGGATGAGGACCGTGTGGAAGATGATGTCAATATAACATTAGATGCAGAAGAGTTTGGCGAGGATGATGATCTCTGTGATAATTGCAAGAGAGGAGTTGAAACTTCGTCATTGGGACCCCGCTCTTACAGCGAGTCCAAAACATCGCTATCGTCCTCATTCAACAACGTAAGCAATCATACGTCTCGATCCTCTGGCACAAGGTCGTCGCTTTTTTCCCTCGTGGGATCTTCTGCCAAAAAGGCCATCGCTCTGGCTACAGGCTCCAAAACCGTGTCTTCATCTCGCTATTCAGCTACAAATACCCGTCAGCAGTCCGAAGGTGGTGCTAATGGAGCATTACGCACTGGGAATCGTCCAATGCATGGAAATTTGACAACATCCATGAATTCTCCTCCGCGGTCAAGTCGAAACTTATCGTTGTCGCCTGAAGACATTGCGAGGCGCATCAATCACGCTTCATTCGCGGTTTTGCTGGAAAATCACGAACCTGGTGCTGCGGAATACGTTTTGAACCCTCCTCGTTGGGAAGATGATGCTAACCCGGAAAACAGGGGCAGATCAAATACCATCATCCCCGCAAACGCAAAAAATACGTCGCACACCAATTCCAATTTCAAAGCATCCAACCCACCACACCAACCCATCGTCAACAACGGAAACCAAATAATATCAAAAATATTACCCTCATTTGGCTCGAAAGAAGAATATCTTATGGCAGAGGAGCGTTTTTCTACAGGCTTACAATTGCTTCAAAATGATGTGGTTGCGTTGTGTTTTCGAGCGGGGGTGGATGCATCTACACTTTGGCCAGCAGAATCGCTGTTGTTGAATTTGGATGCTTTGTGGCATCATTGCCGTGCAATGATGAATGCAAGCAATGTGAATGGACACTGAGCGCTAAGGCTCGAGAAAAAAATCTCATATCAATTACTTGATCTATAACGATGAATTGCAGTGGTGATTTCATGATATGTAGCGAAATCCTTTCCGCTTTTTCGTGATGATTTGGTTTGTGTAATTTTGTACAAGTGTACGTGACAAAGTTTTACCTTATGAATAGTTGACTACATCATAATGTTAGAATTGGGGCACGTTATTCTGGTGTAATGCAAAGTTTCGTATATCAGATAAACATATAAAGCAAAACATGATGATTCGGGCCGGAGGTAGGAGGTTGTGTCCTAACGAGTTCCGATACAGGAACTGACTCTCCTCAAGAAACGTCCCGAATTCCTTTTTCGCATAGCCGCAAAATCATTCAACTCTGAGGTCAAACAGCCTTCAAGACCTTCAACGTGATCATAATTTTTTAGTTCTGTCTTTTTAACTCCTTCCGCAGCCAGTTGTTGAATTTCACGCACGTAAGGATTTATCATATGGTCCTTCACGAATTGACATCGATCGTCAAATTCGAGCATTTGGAGTGCCATCGACATACCATCTGTCATGACGATTTGTTTCCCTTTTCTCCCGTTGGTCGCATCCCAAAGATTGTACATGTGCAATACCTTTCCGGGTACGTACAAATTGTCAACGCCGTCTCCCAGTGCAGCACCATGTGCCAATTGCATTCCACTTTTGACTTCCGCCATTGTCATGAACGGCTCGCTTGACCGCAATGCTCTCGCAAAACGAATCAACGATGGAACTCCACGAGGCCATGAATGTTTGTCTTCAAGCGTTCGTCGTATTGTTTTCAAAAAATGCATTCCCATTATGGTATTTTGTGTAGATGCTCGTACTACGAGATCAGAGTTGTTCACGACACAAGTAATGAACGAAGAGCATTGGCGCGCCGCGTTGATGTCCACATACGGAGCAGGTGCACAAGCAACTACATTGATTATGGCTCCATTGTCTCTTAGAATCTCTGGATGTCTTACTCCTAGTCGAGAGCGAAGAAGTATTCCTATGCCACAAGCGACACTTCCCCCCAAACTATGTCCAACGACACTGGTTTTGTAACCACCAGGGAGGAGAAAATTTTCCACAATGGGCGCAATTTCGTCGACGAGTGTTCTAGATAGGAGTGCGATTCCTTCATGAGCAAACATAGAATGATCACCGCCTGAAATTGGATTAGATATGAATGCCAAAACAATATGAGAATCTATATTGGTAAGACGCACAACACAAATGAATCAATAACTAACCTTCCACAAAAGGACCTTGCAAGTTACAGGGAAAGGAGCGAGCACAAAAATTCGTCAAAAAATCGGACAATCTATTCGTGCCTTTTACTGCAATGTATGCCTGTCGACGCTGGTGATGAACAGCTATGAAGTACGATGTCGTCCCCGGCGAATCATTAAGCTCGAAGGAAAGTAGTTCAAAGCCGTATTTTTTTAGCCTTCGTCTAATAAATTTACCGTCTTCTTTGTAAGCTAATTTGGTAAACTCGCATGGCTCGACCAATTCAGATAGGAGAGCATTTGGGTCCTCCTCTCCGATCGAGTCCTAAATAAATGTCCGTTCCGAAAACACAGGAGTGGAAACGAGGTGAGAAAAACAAAAAGTGAAGATTATGAAACAAAAAGTATCACATTCAAATTTCAATGGATTTACAATATTCCCACCTCTTGATAACGCCTATCACGTTCTTGAGCCCGAGTAGTTTTCAGCTGTCGCATTAATGCAAAAAATGCAAACACTTCTAAAAGTCCAGGTTTTTTACAACCTTTTTCAGTGACGGACTCCCAAATTTCATCAAGAACCACAAGATATCTTTTAATGAGACCCATCAATGTTTCCGCTTTTGGTGCATGTTCTTCTGACCTCATGGCTACATCATTTCCACGGTTAAGAATCTTGCAGCACCTAAAACGATTTTTGAGTCCTTTGGCAAAATATTCCTCGTTCGGGTTTTTTCTTCGCAAAAAAGACGGCATAAAAAGTCCAGCAGATAGTTGCTTTATCCAGGGTGGTAGAGTCCACCATGCAGTAAATAAAATGACTGTTTCCGCAATCATGGTTTCACTTCGATAATTGTAAATGTTAATGAGTAGTGGTGGCCTATCGAGGAAGAATATCGTCTTGATAAAACGAGAAAAACAGTAAAAGGTTTGATTTGAAATGACTTTAAACGTTGGCGAGTATGTAGGTTGCGAATAAGCGATTTACTTCTTGTTCTTTGTTGGCGTTTTCAATTTATGAGTTGAAGATATTGATACTCGGCCAGGTGAAGAATTTGTCTATGAATGGAAGCGGGGCGATCCGGTGCGGATGCGGATGAGGATGAGGATGCGGATGCGATGCGATGTAATCATCCATTTCAGGTCATCGCTGAAGGAACATGATTCGAGGATTGTGAAACCTGTTCCGATCCTATGAAGAAGGAGAGGTAAAATAAATAGGGCACAAAAAATCCGAAAAGGGTTCTTATTATTGTCACACTCTCATGTTGTAGTATCGTAGTGTCTTGGTTTTTGTCGCATGTACGATACTCAAGAGTACAACATACATATCCGGTTTTGTAAGATATATTGCGTAATTGACTCCGGATTCTCCCGCGTTTCTTACCTATCTTACCATATTTTTTTCAGTGATCGCATATCTCGCCTTTCCTCGCCCCTTTTCCCACCTTTTTCGCTTTTTGTAGGAATAACGAGAAGTGACTTCGTGGGTGAATCAAAGACGCCCATCGGCCCACTTGATTTTGACGTTTTTCAACCTGTCGTTGTCAGTCGTCACAGCAAATTTTTGATATTCTTTAGTTTTTGGGGCTCCTCTAGCTTTTAACTAGTAAAATAGGTTTCTTTAGTTTTAGGGGCACATTTTGAAATTAAAACCTATTTATTAAATTTATCTAATGAGCTCTCCGAAATTTTTCTCCCAGATGATCAGCACATTTCAAAAATTAAAGTAATTTACCATTTGATTCAAATTTTCCGTCTATTTGATTCAAATTCAATCCATTCAATTCATTATTCAATTGATTAATATTCAATCCATTTGATTCAAAAATCCCAATCCATTCAATTCAAAATACCACACATCCTCTTTCGACAAACAAAACACCATGCCAAAAGGAGTCTACGATCGGTCTAGAACGAAGAAGCCACTTTCGATTCCTTCATTTGCCGAATTCACAACTGAAATTCACAACAAATACACAGCAATCGAATGGACCGAGAAGCATGGAATCATTCCTCCTGTTACAGAAACAGTGTGCAAACTCTGCGGAAACACTGGAATGAAAATAAAAGAAGCAAAACAACCAAAACGCGTGAAATGCAAGAAGAGGAATTGTGGACATTCCCAATTTCGATTCAATGGCACTTTTTTCAATGATTCTCACAAGAAAATTCACGAAATTCTCTATTTTCGATTGCTGTATCTTTTGAAAGTTCCAATGAAGATTATTGCAGATCAGCTCCAATGGTCAAGCGCAACTGTGACAGATTACGCTGGCTACTTTAGACAGCTCTTTGCTGAAACAATCGATTAGACAAAATTGATAATTGGCGGTGATGGAATCGAAGTCGAAATTGATGAATCCAAATTCGCTAAGTGAAAGTATAATCGAGGACATTGTGTTGGCGACAAGCAGTGGGTTTTTGGTGGAATTGAGAAACACCTACGCAAAGGGGAAAAGAAACGAAGATACTTTGCTGTAGTTGTAGACAACCGCACGCGACCAACCCTCAAAAAACTAATCCGTAAGTATATAAAGAAAGGGAGTATCGTGCATTCGGATGGTTGGAAAGCCTACGAATGGTTGAGTGACAAGAGAAGTGGTTATGAGTGGAGATGGTCAATCACAGCTTAGAGTACAAAAACAAAATAACAGGAGCATGTTCAAATACCATTGAGGGAAAGTGGAATGGCCTCAAATCCAACATCCCAAAGTGCCGACGCGCAAAAAACTTGGAGAGTGAACTCTTAGTCTGAATTTTTCGTGACCAGAATGATGGAAACAAGTGAGAGGCAACCATAAATGCTCTTCATACTGTGAAGTATGAAAAAGGAGGGGCCAAGGCAGCTGACGATTCGGATGAGGAGGACTCCCTCACAGATTCGACCGTTTTTGCCGATGATGAGTGTGAGGATGATCACCCCTTTACCTCCCACATTTCCAATCAGACGGTTCGCTTGGAAGAGGCGGAGGCAAAATTAGTGACACTCAGATCAGAAAATGCCTCACTCAAGGAGAGAAACGCAGAACTAGAGGTGAAGGTGGAGGGGATAGTGTTGCAGTCAACTGAGCCTCCTCGCTCACCACCAAAAGAAGAGAGAATTGTTGGACTTTGTCTGCCAACACCAACAGCATCTTCATCGTCGTCAGAAGAAGATAGTGATGATGAGGGAGACAAATTTGACAAAACAAATGAGAACAGCAGCAGAAGCAGCAACTCATGCATTCATCGTACCCAACACAATGATTTTTTGGATAGCAGCGAGAATGATTGCAATGACAGTGTTGTTTTCTTGAATAGTTCTGCACCAAAAAAACAAAAAAAATACTGACTTCTAATTAGTTCAATACTTTTACTTGTAATTTACTGATACTTTTTCAATGAGCCCCCAATACTAAAGATTTTTGCAATGAGCCCCCAATACTTTTTCAAACAAGCCCCTAATACTAAAGAAACCAATGAGCCCCAAATACTTTCAAAATGAGCCCCAAATACTA
>JALLPE010001548.1:0-11592 GCA_036940025.1 Conticribra weissflogii
ATTTTACCATCAGTGTTTTTTTATTCTTTTACCATGTGATTGAAATCTCAAATGTCGCCAAAATAATGTCGCCAATCCACTATCTTCCTGTAGCTTTTTGTGGCACTGGATCAGCCCCTCGCTGCAAAAGGGCAATAGAGTTTACGTTGCATTCAAAGCACTTGGCATTTTGGCGGCGGTTTTGAGAAGAGTCGTTTTTTCAAATCCAAAACGACTACGATGCATATTATCCTCCATCCTCCACTCACAATGCAGTATCCTTCAATCATGTGTTGTACGTATTGCCGTCACTTGCTGCGAATCCCCTGTGGTTGACGAATGATGTCGAATGAGCATAAGAAGCCTTTTGACTGCTTCGCATCAATTGAAATAAATTGATTGCATTTTGCTCACGATAATATCAATAGGCCCGATGAGACCTGACAGGGTCAAAATTGAAAAATATCAAGTACGATATGTATCGTATCATTTAATTCGTGTCCAACATCAAAGAGACCGCTTTGATGCGTAGCCATCGACGACGAAACAACCAGCAAAACCACTATCTACTGCAGAGAAGGAGAAGTTTATTATTTGTTGACGATTTCATAGATAGTTGGGATACATACCGACCATTGAATTGTACGACATCTCTTTTCCTTTTCGATTGATCTCGTACTGCAATTTACTGTGCTCCAATTATCGTTTCCGTCTCGAGAAAAGTATTAACATCGTTATCGCCAGTGGCATGACATCGACATTGCGAGTTCGTGCCACCACCAACCATCTTGCAATAGACGACGCCGATTGAAAGTGTTGTCGTGTCTTTGAAACACATCACATTCGACCGATCACCAACTGCTTTTCCAAATTTCAAATTTCTTATTGCAATTTGAATTTTGAAAATATTGTACCGTAATCATCTTTGCGTTCTGGTTATCAGATAAATAACAATTACGTCATCTCCACCCACATCGATCGCACAATGAGACCCTCTTCGTCGCTGGTCGCGATAATATTGGCATCAGCCGTTCTCCTTCCGGTAACCCGATGCAACATCGACAATCTTAACGATGACCCATCTGATGGCCAACTGTCACAGCACCGCCATCCTCGTCCCCGACGAGCCGAATCGGAAACCCAAGGGGACGACAGCGGATCGATCGCGGGACCCGAGGCCGCGACCCCAGCCGTGTTTGACTCGTGTCTCATCGCCTGTTATTCCGACATTGTCCTTCGTTACGGCGAGGAGTTTGCGCAGCGGTTGAAGAAGGAGGGGTTCATTTTCGAAACTTGTCCTCACGACGACGAAGACGCCGCGGATGATAGAGGGGGGGAGGCGACCGTGCAGCGCCGTGCCCAATTCCATCACCACGATCACAGTCACGATCACAGTCACAGACACGGCCGTGAACTCAGCCCCCAACAAAAGGCCCTGCACCGCATTCTGGGTGCCACCAACCAACTCTCCCGCCTGTGGACCTCCACCTCCTACAGCGGCCCCGTCCGCAATTCCACCACGGGCCTCCTCCAAATCCCGTACGCCATCAAAACCACCGTTCCCTCCGACATCTTCACGCCCGAAACCTACTCTACCATTCAAATGGCCCTCGACCACATAGAACAACACACCGGGGTTTTGAAATTCGTCCCTCGAGAAAACTTCGAAGCCGAGTACATCTTCTTCACTTACGAGGATGCCGCCCCTTACAATAACGTCTGTGCCTCCAACGTCGGCAAGCAGACCAACGCCAAAACCACCATTTACATGGGATGGTGCCGCCAAGAAAAACATCTTGGGAGCATCATCCACGAGATACTTCACGCTTTGGGCTTTTGGCACGAGCACAGCCGGCCCGATCGCGATGACTACATTACCATTCATTGGGACGTCGTCCGGAGCGGCGCCGAGAGTGCGTTCGAGAAAGCCTTGGATGTCGATTCCATTGGCAGTCCGTATGACTTCAAGAGTATCATGCATTATCCTTACAATGGCTTCGTGGATTCGACGAGGGGAGATGCGACCATCAGTCCGATCAATGCACTGGGGTCGGATGTGGGCATGGGGCAGAGGGTGCGTTTGAGCGAGAATGACGTGCAGCAGTTGAGACTTTTGTATCAATGTTCCTCGGGGGTGAGGAACGCAGACTCCGTTGGAGTCGCGAATTTGTGCACCGTCGATTGCAAATGTTGGGAATACGCTCTTGGACAGTGTTCCTCCGATGATGAATGCATGGGGGATTTGATCTGTGGGGACACACCTTCCAACTATCAAGAAATTCGGAATGCCAATTACAGAGTGGATGAACTCCCCTATTATCCATACGCCACGGGAACTTTCAGTTGCGATGTGTATTGCCACACGGCGTGTTGCGATGCGTTTCGTTTTCCGAGTGCGATTTTGAAGTGTCCCGAGACTTGTGGCAGCGCGCCGCCGGTATTGACGTTCGAGACGTTGCCAACGAAGATGTGTATTCAGGATGATGGGTCGGGGCCGACGACCAAGACTGGGTCTACTATCATTTCTAGCACAACGACAACGACGACGACGACGACGACGACGACAAAGAGTTCTGCGACTACCACAGCCACAACTGTGGCAAACACTGCAGCGACGACCACCAAGGCAACTACTACTACTACGACTACAACTTCGAATAATGCGGATTGGTACATGAATTGGGGCATTGATAGCGGAAGGTACGTCGTCCTGTTCCAGTTTTCGCCGGCTTTGTTGTAGTACTCGTTGTCCCGACGTAACTTTTTATATATTACTTCTCTACTCGTGTACAGATGCGTCCAAGATTGCATTGGCTCAGCACCATGCATTGATCGCCGCCGAGAGAGCTGGGAAATACCCTATCCATCGGTTCAATCGTGCTGCGATACAGTCAAGTCGTGGAAACCCTTTGAGGTTTGCGCCTACCTTCCCGTCAGTCCCGCTCCCACAAACAAACCAACCCCACAACCGAGCAAGAATCCCACCAAGGCACCCCAGCCGACCAACCCCCCGACTCCAAAGCCTACGTCGATGCCATCTCGCAAGCCTACTCCTGCCCCCAGTCACAATCCGACACCAGCTCCTTCTCCTGTTCCAACTCAAAAATCGACACTTGTGCCATCGTCGAAACCGACACCAGGGCCTACGCCGGCTCCGTCTCAGAAGCCATCTCCAGGCCCAACTGCGGTTCCATCTCAAAAACCGACTCCAGCCCCAACTCAAAAACCAACACCCGGTCCATCATCGGCGCCATCTCACAAGCCAACGCCCACTCCAATCGCCCCAACAAGAGAGCCAACTCGAATGCCCACCAGTGTCCCGACAAGACAGCCTACAAGACGCCCGACTAAGCAACCCACCAAAAATCCGACGCAGAAACCCGTCGCTTCTGGTAGTAATGGCTGGTGAGTTGTGCGACATATCGTGCTCGTCGATCGTTTCATTTTACATCGTCTCGTTCAATTGAATCAAAACAAATTAACTTCTAAACGTTATCATTCTCTTGTATTACTTTTGCAGGTATCCAGATATGGTCAGCAATACCAATAAGTGCCTCAACGATGGTAACCCGCCATCTTGGCTTAGCTATTCTTACACAACTCAATCGTCATGTTGTACGAGTCACTTTAATTGGGCATACAATGGTGAGTCGTAAAAAAATGTTCGGATTGAAAACCATTGCCAAACCATTTGAAAAACCAACAATCCCAAAAACGTGAAATCGATTATGTTAAAATTGCTGTAGACTGCATGGGAGTAGAACCACAAGCATCCAACAAGTGGTATGTCGATTGGACTCGAGGAAAATGCGTCAAAGAGTGCAAAACGAGCGAAGGTGGATCATGCGGAGGGCTGGTACCTGGATCATGGATCCCTTTGCATCCCTCTGCAGAAATGTGTTGTGCTGCTCATATGTCTTATTTGCAGCCGGTTTCTCTGTGCATCTATGGGGGATGAACGGAGATTGAAAATCAGTACCGCTAAGCTGTAAATTTTATTTTTCAAGAGATAGTAGCTGTAGAATAAGGTCGAACATGTTACTAAGAAATCATCGAAATATGAGTCGCACCTCAGTTATCCAACCAATCATGCTAATGAGACATCATCATATTTTGCACCCTGCACTCAGCCTTCCTCGCGAAGAATTTAGGCGCCTAAAAACATTAAACGAAATCGTTCTCGATCTAGAAAGAATAGGTGCTAGGGTTTCCGTAAAAATCCAAGCAGACATCTGTCGGAGAGAGATTTTGTTTGGATGTTAGAATTATAATACTCCCGTAGTGCCACCAATGACGCATCAAACTCCAGGTGATTCAATAGTTCAAAACTCTTGGGCCCATGGTCACAGTATGTAACTTATGTGGCTCACTGTGTCCCAACTCTTTTGCTCATTCATTACCACAAACAATAGTCACTTATAAATTATATTGAACAATAGTCATACAAACAGCAGATTGCTGTTGTCTCACAACATTCTAATCATATTCCCCAAGGATGAACATTAAGTAGGCAAGAAGCCAATGATACAATAGAGACATCCACAAACCATGAACCAGAAAATGTTGTCATGACTGATACATTCCTTTTAGAGGGCAAGCCACTGATACTGCTGGTGCAAATTCTGGTAAGTGTTGTTAAACATCCGGCCATAGATGGACGTTTCCATTGTAGACCTTGATGGTTATACATGATAAGTTTCTGCTGTAACTTGGTATTGATCAGACATCCCATCGGCTCAGAAGAAATCCAGCTCATTTGGACATTGTGTTTCTTGTATTATATTGTAGAGCGATTCAGTCTCGATACAACTAGCGTTTATTTCAGTGTCATATTTACATTTTTGAAATCCTTGTGAAATTTGAAATAAGCTAAGTTGTTTAAAAATATTAAATACACAAAAATAAAATTAAATGTATCTCCGATATGTTTTGCAAGCATCAATATGGAAGGACTTTTCTAACATTTGTAACACCACACTACGTATCCGACGCTTCCAGACTCTCAGACATCGGATGCTATTACATCGACGCTACTATATGCTCTATACTTTACGCTCTAAGCTACGACATTTTTAACCTACGACATTCCCTAACAATTATGATGTCTCAATAATCTGACATATATCACGGGGTTTAATTGTATCTGCTACTACGAATGCTTCAGGCTTCAGGGACCAACTGCCCAATCTGGCTTTTATCATCACGCGAAAGATGAGGTTTCTTCATGTGAGCAAAAAAAAAGTTGCTCTAAATCGAAAATCTTTTTTATAATGATTTCTGGTTCCATTGTACGGTATTGGACATCTTTCCTTCAATCATTTTTCATATGATAATATTGTTTTATGGACTATCTAATTTTTACGGATCACATCATTGTTTTTACACGTGATTGAAATTTAAGTACAATATCGCGGAAAGGTACAAACTGGGATTGATACATGCCAGAGTATGGTACAGAATGACTCGACACTATCATACACTTTGACTACTACGAGACAATTGAATTACCTATTTACCTACATTGGCGTATTTAAATGACGTGTAATGTTATGAGTACCGTAGTGTCAATTACTTACTGTGTGTATTGGTGTTTTGTGTTATTTTAAAAACCTGCTTTGGGTTACATACAGAATTATTTTGTTACTACTGGAATCTTCATGTTGTAGTTCCTCATTGTATTATTAACATATCAACCAATATATGTAGAAAACATTTTTGGTCGTGTTTTTTTTCGATTCGGTTTTACGTCACAAACGTTGAATGGCCGGGAAATCCTATTCCAATGCATTCACACATCCAATCCGAAAACCAACGAATGATTCTCTTGATTTTTACGATGTTTGCAGGGCACTCAAATCCCCCCCCATGTAGAAACCCAAAAAATGAGAAGACGGGTGATTCTTATATATCTCTCATCACATCTCCGAAAAACCCAGCAGCGATACTCCTTGTGTGCGCCGATCTCAACATATTATACAAGCCGCATTATTGCAACCGAATATCCGTTTTTCCTTTCATTCTTTCCCAATAATTTATGTCGGACCTTGTTGTACTCAGGGCCATAACAGATACCAGAACAGATTTTTATCACCCACGCCACTGCTATTATTTTTATTTATCATCTCTATTATGCCATTAACTCCTCACGAAAACGTAAGCTACCACTTTGAAACTAATTGCCTCACTCTAACCATAAATATTATTCAGTCTACGTCTTGTTTGTGTTTTTCTTTGTCCGACTTTTCCTAGGATGTCATTCTCGGTCGTGGAAAATTGATTAGCGCCCACCCAGGGAACGTTCGCTTCCGCACAATTGTGTCAGAGAAAAAGGGGATTTATAATCAATCAGTGGATATAAAAGTGAAGAGAAATATAGCCATATCGGTGGTTGAAGAGATTGAATTATTGAACCCACCAGGTCGATTTTTGATCGACACCAGTGGAGTTAAAATTACGAGAATCGAAGAGGGCGTCTGGGTTCGTGTGGAGAGGGAGAAGGCGATAGAAAAGGCATTGCATCGTTTACGCGAGAAAAAAACTGCGAAGAATAATCAGCAGAGTAAGGATAAGGGTCACTCAGATTCAAAATGTTCTGAGATGCCAAATGACTGCCAGAGCAGCAGTACTTTGCTTACAACAGCTCGTCAAGTCAGCCCTATAACAACTACTACTTTTCGAATCGACCAGGTTACGAAAACAGAAACATCGGACCAAATTTCGCTACAAGTAATTCAAAATAAATCGCCGAACAACGTTGGAAAAGCGGAGACGGCAATCCCAATCGGGGGAGATCCATCCAGATACAAAACATCCGCATCGACTAACAGCAAGCAGACTTTGCCTTCTGAAAAATATTCTTTCAGCAACATAGCTTCCGATGCATTTGCCATTCCAACACAAATTCTTGAATATGACCCGTCGACAAAATTCGAACCCCCGCTTTACTCTACTACAGATAATTCATCTTTTATTGAAGACATTTCATTTGATGTTGAGTTGGATGCTTTCATATCAAGACAATTGAATGATGACTTAGATGTTGACGGAAATAAAAAGTTGACACTTCACCAATGGATTGATGGATCAAGACCGAGGGTTGACTCGAATGTAATGGATTACATTAAATCAGCGTTATTGGTGGCAAAAGAACTCACAGGCTGTCTCATCCGTTCAAAAAATAACGCAATTGGAAATTCTTCTTTCACTGGTATCATTCCTCTCGAAGCCATAAAAGCCATAAATGTCTTCATAACGATGACAAGACATCATTCGTCCACCGAAAGCAACGCCATCAGAGAATCGGTTCTGGGTAAAGATGATAAAACAAATACCTTCTTCTTCCTGAAAGATGACTTGGAACCAAAGCAACCAGGACAAAACATTTTTCGTGTTGACTTTTCCATACCTCCAGATGCTAATCCAAGCGTTGGAAGTGAATTGTCACGTTTGGTAGCACTTGGTGGTATTTTGTATGAATTATTCTCTAAAGGCGATCAATTTGAATTTGATTCGATAACGTTGAAAGCGAGATCCGTGAATGAATTGAGATTGAACAATGATGAAATAATTGACGATGGGTCGATATCAACTGGGCAAAGAAGCAAAAAGACCACGCCGTGTCCAGGAGACGATCGCTTTGCACATCTGATAATGCGACTGGGCAACAGTGGAATTCCACATCCATTGATTAATCTTGTGGAAAATTTATTGAATAGCAGTCTTGGTGAATTTAGCGGAAATGATGCTTACAGGTCACTTGATGACGTTCATGTGGACTTGCAACTCGTGCAGAATAATCCTTCGCGATATCTCGACAACAGTATGATTAAAGCCAACCTAACATTTACCATTAGCGACGAAGTATATGGTCGCAAAGAGGACTTTGAAAGGTTGCTTGATGCATACAATCGTTGTTCCAAGGGAGAATGCAATGGCGCTCTCATTTTGGGAGAGGGTGGTGTTGGCAAGTCGACACTCGCCATGAATGTGAAGGAGTTCACTATTGAAGCGAATGGGTACTTCGTCAGCGGCAAATTTGACAGAAATGCCACAAGACCTTTCATGGTGATTGGAGATGTCTTCAACAGCATCTGCGATTTGTTTGCTGCAAACATTCAGTCGATCGAACAAGAGCGAAACATGGCTGAAACGTTGACAAAATCTCTCGGCAATGGCGCATGTCTCCTTACCGACATAATACCAAGTCTATCAAATCTGATGCCTCTCTACACATCATGTAATAAATCGAGTTTTGACGCCGCCAGCAGGACTAGATATTTACTCCTAACTCTGTTGGACACATTGTCGAAACTTTCGAAACCTATCACCATCTTCTTGGATGATTTGCATTGGATCGACCCAGCTTCTTTGGCGTTTTGCCGTGCTTTGTTGCAAAGCACTAGGGGCAACAAAAATGTATTCATTGTTCTATGTTCTCGAGAGAGCGAAGTGCAATCAACAAAAAATGATGAGGTTAATGATTGGCTAAATTCACTGAATGAGTCGACGATAGAAAAGATCCACCTAGCGAACCTGAACCCAGACGACGTGAACAAACTAGTATCTCACTCACTTCGAACATGGCCGCGTTTGACTCGGTCACTATCGGCAATCCTCCACGGCAAGTCACTGGGGAATCCATTTTTCTTGCGCCAGACTATGGAAATGCTTAGTAGGGGCGGTTACTTGCATTTTTCACTTGCTGAGAGGAAGTGGAAATGGGATTTGGATGAGATTTCAGACCTTCGTTTAGATGACAATGTGGTCTCGTTCCTCACGAAGGAAATGACTAAGCTTCCTGATGATCTCTTGAAAGGACTCAAAGCAGCATCGTGTATTGGGTATTGCATTCCTCGAGACATTGTTGATATTCTGTCCAAACATCTTGAAATGGATCTTTTTCGTGTTATGCTTTCATTAGTCCAGAGGAGCTACTTGGCTTGGATAGGGTCGGCACGGTTTCAGTTCACCCACGACCGTATATACCAAGCAGCATACGAGTTGATGTCAGAGAAGCAGCGGCGGGAGGATCACATGAAATTTGGTCTGGCCATATGCAGCTGTGTGCTGGATTATTGCGAAGGCAACTATGACATGATGTTCGTCGGTGTAAACCAAATAAATCGAGGAGGTCCAGATGTGTTAGCAGATCCACGTCAACGAATCATGATATCTAAACTGAATTTGAATGCAGGACATAGGGCGCTGTTGTTGACAGATTTTTCTTCAGCACTTTCATTTTTTGATCACGGTATCAAATTTTTGAATCCGGATCATTGGGATACCCAGTATCAGCTGAGCCTGGATTTGTTTACATCCGCTTCTGAAGCGGCATGTGCACTAAGTGATGCAGCACTCGTAAAATCGTTTACGGAAGCGGTCCTGGCTCACTCACGAAGCTTGGATGATCGACTACCAACTGTATGCTACGCAGTTAAATCATTGAAAGAATCGAGAAACCTTCTGTCATGTAGAGATTGTGCTATTGAAGTATTGACACAACTTGGTAAGTCCTTTTTTTTAACAATCTTTTATTCTCTTGATTAATAACTCTCATTTCACGACGAACTTAACGTAGGCGAAGATGTATCTAGTGTGTTGGAAATCCCTTCTAAAGAAACAATCCAGATCACAAATAATCTTCTGATGAGCCGAATGTCCCATGATTCGATGATTACAATGAGTCCATGCACACAGCAACGCGCTGTATTTGTTATGAGGCTTTATCACGAACTGAACTACGTATATTATGTTTTTGACCAGACTCGACTTTTGGCTATCAGCTTGAGGATGGTGAGTCTTACTTTCGAAATCGGATTGACAGATACTTCGTCTCTCGCCTTCGCAAACTACGGTGTTGAGCTGGTAGCAAGGGGATATTTGATCGGATCCAAATTGGGCACTCTTGCATTGAAACTGGCCGAAAATTCGAAATACATTTCTTATGTTATCGCCGCGGTCAAGCAGTATAATTTATGGGTGGTCGAGCCCTTGCACGCGATTGCGGAGTCACATCTTGTAGGGTTTTATGCAGGTGTGAATTTAATTGTATGTTTTTTGTTACTGCTGTTACATCATTCACACTAATTGCGATGATCCCATCTTATTGTATTCAAGGCAAGAGAGTCGGAGATGAATTCTCTTCGTCATTGAACTACTGTCTCCATATATCCACCAGCTTTTTTTGTGGAAAGGATATAACTCAGATAAAAGTTGCATTAGGTGAATACATAGTTCAATTGCTTGAGAACAGTCAACAATGGTTCCTCCCACAATCTGCCATGCTTTATTGGCTGATAGTGGAGCTAATTGAAGGTCGCAACTTTGACATAACAAAGCACAATCCTCTCATTTTAAATGAGCCTGGTATCATAGCATTTGCAGCGAGCGCCAGGCACCTTGAGCTCGATGTATTTATTGATGGTTGCAAACTGATGAGGTCATTTCTCTTTTGCTGTGACTTGACGAAATGCGGTTGTGTGTTAGATCGCGTCGTCAATGCCACTTGTCAACTCCGCCCTTCTATGATAATCGCTGTGTTCTTCGAAGGACTAATATCTTTTGTGGTGGCGAGACAAACAACGGAGAATGATGAATGGGCTTCTAGGGGCGAGATCGCATTGAGATACATGAAAAGATGGGAGTCTTCAACGTGGAATTTTGAGAACAAGATTAAGTTACTTGAAGCAGAGAAAATGCACTTTCTTGGTAATTTCGACCTCGCGTCTCAGTTTTATCATCAAGCAGTCGAATCTTCAGAGAAGCATAAATTTCTTCACGAACAAGCTATTTGCCTGGAGTTGCAAGGTTTATTTTTCCATGGTAGAAATATGCGCGAAAAGGCATTGAACTCTTTGCAAAGATCGGTGAGATGCTACAGAGATTGGGGTGCCAATGCTGTGGCAGAGCGTGTAGAACAATTCATACAGCGCCACTTTGCGAGTATTTAATTGTGAAATGATTCTAGCATTTCATCATTGTTTATCGATTTCATATTAAACAAAATAATTATTGTGAGCTTTGTTTGACAAAAAATGAATTTTGCTACACCATTTCATGAGATAAGGCTAAGGTGCCCAGGGCAAAGAGGAAAGCTATTCTACAGAACTAAGTAATGTTTTTGTGATGCATGTCTAATTTTAAGACAATATTGTTGCAGAGCGTCATCTGGTATCTAATATGAAATCATCTCACAAACTTTTGCTAGAGTACCATAATCCCTAGTCAATCATAGTAATGGTTTTCAGCCTTACGTATGAAAAATATATTCATAAGTTGACAATTTAGTTTCAGATTCATTCACACATGGTGCAGATTTTAAGTGACTAAGTTTTTATTTCATTTTTCATAGGATTTAGTGCAAAGGCTCATAGACTAATTAGCCAAGGATTCAGACAAGTGAAGTCTTTCAAAGACCCTACCCTTACATGCTTGAATGCTTCATCTATTTTTGCTTAACGTTTCTTTTCATTTTAAATAAATTTCTTGTACTTCAATATAATTGAAAAGAAATCATTCCAATATCTTCTTGATTTCAAAATTTGCTTTCTTTGATGTGTTTTATTGATGATTTTTAAATGCACCATGACAACATTTAAAGGAGCAATTGTTGAT
>JALLPE010001549.1:0-11588 GCA_036940025.1 Conticribra weissflogii
GGTTTGGCTACAAACTAATCCAGTGTGATCCAGATCTAGCCTTTTGTCCAGTGTGTTTGCACTACCTTGTTCACTAAGGTAACTACCCAGATCTGTTTTCTGACATGCTTAGTTGTTGCCCAATATGTTCAGGCTACGCTCCTCTATCACCAGATCTTACTCTAGAATAGCTCTTAGTGCTGTCTCCTGATTCACTACATACAATAGCACTACAGTTCAATCAACATTTGGGGATGATACCAAAAAAACTTTGTATAAAACCCTCTAATTGTTACAATGCTATCCAGTAAACCTACTGAGACCTTTATTGTCACATGTTGATTGCCCCATATCCTGCCTCCCAGTTTGAGACAAGAGACAATCATTCTACTTTCCACCTTGGCACACAAGATACAAATTAGGCAGAAATCCTGATCCAATACTTAGCAGATCATTCACAATTTGATCTGCTTCATATCCTCGTCATCCTGTGGACTCCAACTCTGAAAGAATGTCCCAGTTTAGAAATGGTGTGATTCCCAACCAAGGCCTTTACTTGGAAAATTGGCAATATTGTACTTAGCGTAAATCTTAACTGGAAACTGGATTTGTAACCCCAGCTGAAAAAACATTCACACATGAGGTTAGGTGAGATCATCACATGCTTCTTCTCACACTTATGCAGTGAATTGGGAGACAGCACTAAGAGCTGTCCTAGGGTAAGATCTAGTGATTGAGGAGCTTAGGCTGAACCCTGAACATTTTGGGCAACATCCAAGCAAGTCATAAAACTGATCAGGGTAGTTACCTTAGTGAACAGTGTAATTACCTGTGCCAAAATACTATGTGCCAATTCCCACTGACCAAAAGGCTAGATCTGGGCTAGGTTTGCAGGTACTGCTGTTTTACTGTAATTTACCCTGTTAAACACAGTAAATGGTAATTTTTTGGTGTGGTAATTTTTTCACTAATCTTTGAAATTACAACCATGGGTCACTGGTGAGTCTAGACTCAACCATTAAAAAATTACCTTTACCAACAAAAATCCCAGTCAGTAAACTGAGTTTTTCTTGTAGGTAAACAGTAATTACTGGGTTTACCCTTTTTTGTGGTAAGTAAATATGGTAACTGCAAACCTAGGATCTGGGTCACACTGGATTAGGGTGTAAGCCAAACCAGTGGAGGAATCCTTTGTACCCCAGCCCTGGATGGTCAGATGGTGCTCCAAGTAATCCCCTCATTCCAAGCATTTCCTTTAGGTTCTGTGAGGTTATGA
This sequence comes from Conticribra weissflogii, assembly GCA_036940025.1. Lineage (NCBI taxonomy): Eukaryota > Bacillariophyta > Thalassiosirophyceae > Thalassiosirales > Thalassiosiraceae > Conticribra > Conticribra weissflogii. The sequence continues at coordinate 1,256 of JALLPE010001549.1, forward strand.
GACCCAGCTCTGGAATGAGCTGCTGTGAGTGCCTTTTGCTGGTGAGGAAGACTTGGCTGGGATGATGAAGCCTGTAAAGCATCCCAGTATAGGGCTTTGGTGGCTTAGGGCCATCATGATCAAATTAAATAATGTACTATTAAGACAGTGAAAGCCAGTGCCTGAAGATATCTGATATTCCACAACACATTTTTAGAGATGACCATTGATGCTTTTTCCATTGTGAAACATTTCCAGACAGGATGGTGAAGTTGACTTTGTTTGAGCAACTAATGGAAGATCCATTGTCAACATTTCTTGGCACATTTTCAATACAATCAAAGACATTTTCAAATTTAATCCCAAAACCAATCAATTCCATGGAAATAATGAAGAAAATGCAAGAAAATTTTTGGATGAAAATTGAACCAAGTCATCAATAACAAAGTACATTTTCTCATCACCTTTTGATTTGGCTCTTTATGATATTCTGTCAGTAATTCTCAGGAAAAGATGGAATGGTCAAGAATAAAGGAGGGTGACACAGATAACATGAATTATCATGATGAGTTGGATTAAAAATTAAGAACATTATTTATTTGCATTGGGAGCTGGGTTTGTGCAGAGAAATGGTAATGAAAAATAGCAATTCCCAACTATCAACCTAACAGAATCAATGAATGAGATTTCCTTGGCATCAGACAGAGGAGCAGGTTGTCAAATTAGAAGAATGTCAATTTTTCATGTTAGGAAGCATCTGTCAAAGTTTGGATGAACATTCTGAAAAAACATGATATTCTGGAGAAGAGCATAAGAAGAGGATTTCCTCCACACTTTTAGTTCAAATGAAATGATCAAAGTGGATCAGATATTTTCTTACTCACAGAGCAGGTGCAGCAATTGAAAAGTCATATTCAATGTTGGATGACAAAAATTATTCGGTTCTCCAGAAACCTGTACTATTATTTGCTACAAAGTGGAAATTAATGAAGACTTTGGTGAGATTGGTAAGGAATTTTCAAATGATGGGTAAGATATTATCATATATTTTTTGGTTTGACTTATTATACTCAATTTTTTGTTATCGTCCTCAGTGCCAATCATTCAGACAAAGAGGAAATCAGTTTGCTTTGATAAACTTGATTCTTGTTATATTAGGAATAGGAATGGAAGGTTAGAGCATGATCATACTGTTCCTGTTTGGGCGCTTTCAATACTACCAGAGATTTGTGACAATATTGCACTGAAGATTGATGATGATATGAGATTGGTAATTGTGAGGGTAATTGCCAAACTCATGTTTTACCAAATCCAAACTCAAAGGTTGCTAACAATAAAATTGACATGATAATTGATATCTTCTGGAAAAAATTTGGACATTTTCAGAATAGAACAGGAGTTTATGATTTGTGGCCAGACAAATTTCTTCCCCCAGATGCGCGAAATGACATGGCATGAACTTTAATCTTTACCTTATACTACTGTTCTCGGCTTTGTTGCATGTTGCATCACAACAAAACCACTTTGAATAGGGTGAGCAGAAAGGTCCTGGTCAGATGTGATGAAATAAAGATGGAAAGCATTCAAATTTAGAAGGTGCTAGTCTTGAGAAGAGGGAAATCTTTTTAACTTCTGCAAAATAGAGAGAAGCAAATATCACCCAAAATGCAACCAATACTGACAATACCAATTATTTGGAGGTGATGACATGAAGTGAGTATAAAAATAAGTATTCAATATTTCAGAAAAATATAAACTTTTATCTATGTGTTAGTTTTGCTTTGGAGCTTCAGAATTGGAGTGTGGATGTGAATGTGCTTAAAGAAACAGCTATATTGCATACCTTTGATGGATGGACTGAAGATTGGGAAAATGACAAATGGGAGAGCGATGTTGCTATGAACAAGATATTGTTTTCCAACAAATATAAAGATCTCCATTTTGTTTGGACTGATACTGGTCATTTGTGTTACATACAATCAGAGGATATTGTATTCAGAAGCTTTTATGGGTGGATATTTTATGCTCAATGTGATGTACCAGGTGTTGAAAAGGATGAAGTAACAATTTTTTGCAGTGACTTTGATAAATAGAACACAGGACGCTGAAGGTGTGAAAGTGTTGCATCCCAAACAAGGATGTTTTTATGAATATTTTGCTTGTTATTTAAAAATAATATGGTTATTCTTTTCTTTCTTTATTTAAAAGTGATAGTTCATATTAGGTTTTTACAATGTTGTCTTTATAATTATCATAAATTTACTCTTACGGATAATATTATCACTTGTAGGTTTTTTACAATAAACTTACATGTTTTTTTGGCTTTTGATGTCTGAACTTCACTACTTGAGCAATACCAAAAATCCATCCTGTGTTTGCAAAAAACCACCTGTCAGGACATATCCAATGTCTGTGTCCATGTCTGCAAATTTTCAGAACTCTGGACTTTGGACTTTCCCAAGTAAGTATTTGACTACTTGGAACAAGAATCGTAGCTGCTTAAGTAACATAACATAAAGAAAACAATTTATAATACCTAATTCCTTGATCTTAACACAGAAATTAAGGAAGCTAGCCAAGGAGGAGAAGGATCAGATGAAGCACATGCACACATCACAGACCAACACCCAGACTGGTCTAGCAGTCACATGTCTAACTGTCTCTAACCATCTATCCAACCAAAGGATATATTGTATCCCATAATATTTTCATCATCAATAACAACCTTCATGTATTGTGTATTGCATTTCCTCCTCAACATGGCACTGTGCTATAGTTTATGAGAACTGATATAGAAACGCTTCTCATGGCTTTAGCCATGCCATGGTCATCATGTCAGTATTCAATGTGTCAAGATTGATGTTCTGACTGACATCAACACACACTGACATAATCAAAACGTTTTTGGTATTCTCATTGGCACATTCTTTCATACTTTTGTTCATTTGTTATTTGTATTGAAGGTAAGCACCTTCATCATCTTAATTTAATTTCTCAAAATGATCTAATTTATGCCCTTTTTGTTCTTGCTTGGAGGACTTAAGCAGTGTTGCTGCTGACAAACATATGCTTTTTCTGACCATTTCTTTCCTTCAATTCAAGTAGAACCCTCTGCCCAGCTAGGAACTCTTTGTTATTAAGCGAGAATGGTCCATTTTTACAAGTACTTACTAAGGTTTTGATTTCTTTGATGTTTTGCCAAATGTTTATTCATTTTTTTTTTTTTTTTAATATATCTTATGAATTTGTTCTAACTTCCTTGCTTGACTGACAAGTTGTTGCGTCAAGCTCTCAACTACCCTTTTGATTCTCCAGCATTTGTGCTGTTATTTTTGGTGAAAAGGATTTTGATATAATGGAGTCAGTTAGTAGAATTTTATCATAAACCAATACACTGTTAAATAGGTTCCAATATCTGTCAGGAACATTGACATTTTTCTTGATTTTTGCAAACTCCAACGGAAATGAATAGTTCAGATATGAAATTATGTCAAAGACATCTAGAGATTCTTTAGTCTCAGTGAGTGCTTGAATTTGAACAAGTTTTACTTTACCATGTAGAACTTAATCTTGAATTTTTCTTGATATCAGAAAAAACAGACTACTTGCCAAAGAGATGTAGCATATGCAACTCCAAGACAGCAAGGAAGACTGGATCAATTGAGATTGATGGCCATTGGTCAAAAATTCGAGTTGATCTGTCTGAATATTTAGTAAATACATCCACCTTAACATACTTCTGAAAGTTTTGAAAAAGGAATTCAGCTGTGATGCCTCCACTTTCAGAGACAGAGCAAGACAAAGAATGGTGTCTTCTTACTCATTTCTAACCCACTCTTTTGTAATGTCATAGCCAAAACATGTAATTGTATTAATCAGATTGGAAGGTATCAATGTAGCAAACTACCTCTCTGCTTGCAGAAGAGAAAAGTAAGATTGTGAATTAACAATGATTAACAAGTATGTTGCATCACTATCCCATGTTCTGAGATATGTCTTGTTCAAGCAATATGGCTGTTGTTTATTGTAGATATATTACATTCAGTTTCATTGACAAAAATAAGATGGATAGGTTTGGAGTGAAAATGTTTCCCAAGCGCCTTTTCTTCACAATCTATATTTGCTTCCTTCCATTGATAACCATATTGGCATCCCTCAAAATACTAGTGTCAACCATTTCATCATAAATGAAATCATTCATCTGTCAATGTGGAGGATCACCCAGTTTAATCTGAAGCAAAATGCTTTCCTTTTTTGATGTGCAAATATGGTGAGAATTTCTTCTTAGACCACCTTTCCCCACTGTTCCTAATTCTTGATTTTTCTGACATGTTTTCTTCCCAGTTGAAAATTTTCTACATAAGATTTGATCTCTGTGTCTTGTTTAAAACCAATGGCAAGTTCAACTCTCTCACATAGTGACAATAACTGTCAAAATTTTGCCATGTAGATACATATTTCATAGTTGGGCCTTTATGATGGGAGTGGTTAAAATTCCTTTTGACTTGGCTCCAGATTTTGTCAATAGATATATGATATATTCTTCTCATTTAATGCAAAATATTCTTCCTTCTTAGTTTCAATTTTTGAGCAATGCAGAATGACACAAGCAGTTCTTATACACTATAGTGGATTTCTACCTGAAATGATTTTGGTTATGGTAATGTACAGTCTTGATAGGTTATTTAATCTTGGTGAGTTTTCTGATTATTGGAGCCTTTTGGATGACCACTGTTGCCCTTCCTGAGAGTTCCCTCTGATGATTTAAATAAGTTTTTAGTCTGGTTATCCAAAAGGTATTGATGGTCTTTTGTCTTGTATGATTTTTTATTCTGTTTTAAATTGTTCAAAGGAAGGAAATATTGGTATCATTGATTCAGCCAAGATTGGAAAGATGTCTTCCCTTGCCTGTGCTTAAAGAATCAAAGCATATCCTTCAAGAATCGACTCTTTGCTTGAAAAATCATTGAAAATCAATTGTAAACTTATTGGAACCGATTCTTTAAACCTAATGATTATGTTCTTAATTCCAGAGAACATAGTCCAAGTTCCAGAAGTCAATCTAGTACCAAATTTTTGGAACCCAGAATCAAGACTTCTTGTCAAAAAATAGAATTATGATTGTGGCTTCACCAGCTTTGAATTGTTCATATAATCCAATTATAGCTTATTTCTCATGTTTGTGATATATTTTTGAGCTATTTCACCACCTTTGTATTTACAAACTTGAAGATAAAATGTGGTAAAAAAGCTATTACAAAGTTTGGGCACCAAATTCATATTCATTTATGTAGATTAGTAGTGAAACTACTGCCTATTCTGTGTAATACATAAGTATTTGTTTTCTTGACAATATAGGTATGCTATATTTACTCAATGTTGCCAATGTTTGATACCCCATGGTGATAAAGAAAGATACCACAACTCAATTCTACCAATAAGTTAGAACTATAAAGAATATCAGCTCTTGTCCGGTCCAGGACTTGTACAAAAGTCTCCAATTATAAATTAGCTATATTAATTTTTCTATTTTGTGCACAATTTTGTGCTATAATTTTTGTGTTTCAACACAAGTTATAGGTCCACAACTCACCAAATATTTACAACACAATTCATTTCACTGTTATTCACAGAATGAATTTATCGAAACATCATTTGAACTGAGAGTTGAATTACCATGTTTCTGAAGATCAATTACATTGCTGATCAAAATTAGACACTGCAGACAAATATTTTCCATGTAGGAATCTCCCACATCATTACATGTTGTCACAGTTGCAGTGGAATACTAGTTACTAGTGCTCCCTGTCTTCTCATTCTGTACCCATATTTTCAACAGACAAACATGGTTCCTTTATTGCCAGGCAGAATGGTTAGTTCAGTTGTTTCCCAAGTCCCCACTAAATCTAGAGAATAAGTGTTGAATTGAAGTTCCTCTGAGACAGTTTTTACTTCTCCTTAGAAAACAAGGTTTGATTTGTACTCTTGAAAAGTATTTTTCTTCTTCCTTGGCAAATAATTTTTGGGGTTGAGGTAAGCCATTCCACTTTCTCCAAGAGATCATGGTAAGTTTGATAGATGCTGGAGACCTCTCAAAACTAATATTACCTGAATGTCATACATCATGAGATACAAACTGGTAATTGAAAGCCCCCCAAAATATTCAGAGCACCCATGCCACTTATTGTTATGCAAAATTTTTGGATCCAGTGACATAGTTAAACTTAATTGTTGTATTCCTCATGTTTAAAATTTAGTCATTGGACAGTTTCAGGGAGACTCCTCATCATGTCCTTTTTTCATCATTTAAAAAGGGCTACTGAGTAGTAGAGAAGCTCAGCCTTCAAGGTATAGCTCCCATTACCACCTTGATTTGTCAGTTGGATGATGGTGGAGAGTCTACTCCAAGCCACAAAAATTAGCTACTGGCAACTGATTTTACCAGCACATCTTGCTCCAGTTTTAGCTTTCACCTCAAACTCAATCATATCCAATACTTTGGAGGATAGTTCTACAAAGCTTTCATAGTCTGCAGTAACAATATCTACAAGAATCTTGACATCAGTATCTGTTAGACACATGAGGAGCCCAAAATTGTTGTTAACTAGATTATTTTAGACTAGATAATCATTTCTTCAGTATTGTGATAATTATTTTATTGACTGATCTATTTGAATTTTAAGCTGCAGAATTTTTTTGAAGTATTGAAACTTGTACTATATTATCATGTCATACCCTCTCTCATTCCAAATTTTAAGATGAAAGTTAAGTAATTTGTCATTGTTGCCCTGGAACACTTTTGTGTGTGTTCTGTTGCTGGTGTGATCATGATTTTTAATTTCCATATCTGCCAAGTTGTTATCACCTTTGATCCATTGCATTTGGGTAATTATTTGTTTGTTGAAATCTCAAAGCATGTACATATCAACATCTAGGTGTCAAGTTCTTCTTCCAGCACTCCAGTTGCAAGATTATTATATGGTACCCTCTTGTCACAATCAAAAATTATAGGTAGAGTGTCATTTTATTCCATGGTTTTAATTGTATGGTACACAACAAGCATATCTTGTGCAAATGATGTAGCTGCATTGAGTTCCATATCTGTAACTAATAAAGTAATGGACTTTAGGGGTTGAGCATTTGGTCATAATTGGAGCACTATTAAACTAGACACTTTTATGGCCATTCTGGTTTATTGCTCAATTGCAGTGAAATTTCCCAGATATGACCCATTTGTATTTTTGAAATTTTCTGTGCAAAATACCTGTCAAAACGAGTACAATACCCCAATTTGGTGAAGAATTCAAAAACTTCATTTTCATCAACATGGCCTCATAGCGTGTAATAGTTGGGTGTACCAGTTTTCAGGATAATTCTCAGACAGAATTGCCTATATCAAATCTTTAGTATTTCATACCAATTTTTTTAGTTTGCCAAGTCCTGCACTATAGTTGGTGTGCTCATCTGGATAAAAGGCTTCTTCATCCAGTTGCTAGGTTAGTATACTAACAAAATTTTCTGAATTTCAAAGTGCCTTGTCTTGATGCAATTACAGTTCATCTCTAAGACTATATACTCAGATAGGTTGGATATTTGTCACTTGTTCTACTTATTTCTTTTCTAAATTTTATATCTGGTGTATTCTGATAGGTTGCCAATGTCATTTTCCTCAAAATGCTTTTTTATCAAATCATTTTCAAAATCAACATTGCTTGGGGGAGCAATTACAGATTGTAATCTACCCATATTCCCCACATAAAAAATGCTTATTCTCTCCATGCATACAATACACATGGATCCAGTTCACTTTTTTTGTGGCCTGTTTGGCTTTGTGGTAGTAATGTAGCCCTGATTCCATTCATGGGCTTCTTAATCTATAACCATGTGTCTTGGTTTGGGTAGAAGATCTCTGATTCTTTTAGTACTCACATATGGATTTGTTTGTTACTTTTGAGTTCCCTTTTGAAAAAAAAAACTCTTTTTTGCATCAATGAATTTAGGAGATACAAAAGTAAGTACCATTTGGATAGAGGTATCAATTGTTACTGCAGTTGATACTGCCAATCAGTTGTAATGTAGACATTCTTGCTGCTGGAAACCCTGCACTGCTAGTCATTCAATATAGGTACTGTCACTTTTCTGAAGATATTACACGTTTTCATCCATTGCTTCAAATACAAAGTATTTGACCATTTTCTCATATTTCTGCTGGACTGATTTGAACCATTTTCCACAGTCTGGACCCATCACCACTTCATTGTATTTTTTAGGGATGGTATTGTGAGTTGGCTTTTCCATGGTTGTTTCCTGTTGCCCTTTGTCAGATATCTGTGTAATTTTTTGTTGATGGGAATGTATTAGGAAAATAGTTACATAGGGCACACTTGCAAAATAACTCTTGCTTCTTGTCACTACAAGCAACATCACATAACCCTTTTCAATCCAACAAATACCTCATCTATCTTGATATTAGTTTTTCATTGTAATCCTGCAGTCAGCAGTAATGCCATGTCACAATATTTTCAGCTAACTTTTATGATCACATACAACAGTCTCAATAAAAAATAATGAGAAAAATTAATGCAGTGGTGAGGGAAATTGTAGAGTTGAAAAGGCCAAAAAATGAGAGAGTTTCACTGGAGGGTTATGATATTGCCATCAAGATGCTAGCATACAAGGATGTTCCATTTTCAATAATCAATAAATCAATTGTATAAACTTGTACAACTTGAATACAATTGTCAAGTGGGGAGTACTCCAACATGAGAAATACAAAATATGGACAAAAATATGACTGAAATTACTAGTTCTAGCTTTAATGAATCAATCAAATGTTGCATACAAGAAGTTCAGCAAGATGAATTATTTTTCAGTCCTGACTCTGAAGAGACTATCTTATTGGATGACCTTTCCCAAAAATCACAAAAAAGCCAACAACAAAAATACCCATAGTTGATGCAAAATTGCAGATAAATTTGATGAGGGTAGTCACATTTACAAAATTCGAGAGGGAAAAGGAAAACTTTGCTATTGAGGACAAGAGAAATGGAAAATTAATCAATTTCAAACTCACCCATCCAAACTACATCATTTTTGCCGATGAAAATGGATGTAATATGTCAATCAGAAGTGATGGAAATATTTCCAGTATAAAGTTCCTGACTAAAAGATGAACTATTCCCCAGCAAAAAACCTCAACAGTTTATCATTGTTTCATGATAATTCCATTCCTATAAACTTCTGGAAAGCAATGTGTTGTGTTATCATATTCAAATCCAAGAAAGAATTCTTTGATTTTCATTGGCAAATAGGCATCAGTAATAAAAACGACCCAATTTGAATAGAGAGTGGTGAGATTGACATCTTTTTAAGTGCTAGAAAATGAATATATTACCCAAGAGGACCTACCTGCAAAATCAATCAAAAGAAAGTCTCTTGCCTCACTTATTGCTCTGAAAGTAGAGGTATTACTGCTGAGATTCTTGTCAGAATTCTTAAGGAGTTTGATTCACTGGGATTATTCCCACCTGTTTCCGGTGACCCAATCTTGATGCTACTAGTCAATGGACACCAAACTTGGCTTCAACTGTCCTTTGTCAACTATTTCAATTAACCATCCCATTGCTGGAAGATTTGTCTTAGAGTGACTTAGCTACATTGCTGTGGTAGATTGGAGACTCCAAAGAAATTGAATGTCCATTCAAAGTTGAGCAGTTTTGATTAAAAAATAAATTGTTACAGTTCAAGTGCATCATTGACTTACAAAGAAGTATTGAACTGTATGACATGATTCCACTTCTTGATGAGGCATTTCCAAATGCATTCTACAATATCAATAACAATAAGCATATCATTGCTGACCGCAATTGGAATCCTCTCAATTGCTATGTGGAAGAACATAAAGGACTCAGGGATGCAGGTGACAAGTATGGCATATAATACCAAGAATGAGGATATTGACAAGATTGAAGTGTTTCAAAAGGAGAATGCAGACAAAACATCTGGAAAGGCAACATTGGTGTTGGACTGGATCATCAAAGAGTGGATAAAAATGGAGGGATAGAAAAGGCGTACAAGAAGCTGATGCAAAATGGAATCAATATATGCAAAAACATCAAGCAGAGAAAACAAATTTCATTGGGTGTTCTTACCTCAAATGGTGTCTTTTCCCTTGAGAACCCAGAATTTATTGTCAGTTTCTGCAGTCCAACATCCACAAAAAAGAGGATATGTGGAGAAATGTAAGACAATCAGAAGAAAGCAGTAATGAACAATATTTTTAGAGTGAAAATTGCAACAAAGAAGAAAGGACATGAAAATGACACAGTTTTGGATTTTATGAGCTATTTTGACT
>JALLPE010001550.1:0-11585 GCA_036940025.1 Conticribra weissflogii
GATGTTTTGGATATGTTTACAGTTTTGTCCGTCATTCTCACGTGCGTGGGATTGATACCCCAACAAATATTTACATCACCGCCTGTCATTGCCAATTATTACTTACCATCTGTCCTTCTCCACTGTCTGTCCTCAGCTTGCTACTCCATCCATTCCACAGTATTTTCCCTAACAATCAACAAAAAAAACAAGCAGCAAATGTTGTGTGTTGTAGTGAAGATGCAACATAACATTAAATATTTATTATATGCTACTAGTGTATATACAAATCTTGTCCTCAACAAAAAACCAATAACAACAACTCTAAACTATAATATAATATTATATTATCTACAATAATGTAATATAATATATTAATAATAATAATATGGTACAATAATATAATAATATAATATAATATTAATATATAATATAATATAATATATAACATAATATATCATGATAATGTGGTACTGTGAACACCATCACTGAAAACTACCTACTCCTGTAGATCGTCCTCACAAACAATGGCGGAAACAATGACAACAACAGCAACAATGACCATACCTCCTCCTCCCTCTGCTGCAACCGCAGAAGGCCACTGCACTGACTGCACGGTGCAGACCCACTGCGTCAAAGGCTCTGGCGGCGAGGCAAAGAAAGTGCCCAAGATGGTGGAGGACAAAGTGCTCCGCGGGCGGTGACTACTGTGCCACTCTTGCCAGCTCACATTCTTGGTCTTCGCAGAGGGAGGAGCACAAGCTAGAACTTGAGTAGCAGCGGATGGTGCTGCAAAGAGAGGCTTGGCAGCAGCACAATGTGCTTGTTAAGCAAGAGATGCAGAGGGAGAGGGTGCAGCAGCAGGATTGAGGTGGGGGGCTGCAATCAAGTGTCAACATTGCAGTGGCGCCATGGTCATTTGCACCGGGCTTCCTTGGTGCAGTTACAGCTGCAGGCGCTGGTGCCAATGAAGGGGCATTTCCTCAGAGGAGATGCCAACAGTGCCAACGACGCCATGAGCGCCGCAGCCAGATCAGAGACGAGCACATATTCCAATCAGCTGGGCAGGCAGGGGTCATACCATTTGACTTCTCTTGCTGGATGAGACATCGCCTTTGAGACAAAGAGTTGTCAGCAATTATCCAAAGCGGGAGGGGGAGAAGGGGGTGGAGTGGAGGAAGGAGATGGTGGAGGGAAAGGAGTAGTAGTTCTTGGGGCCTTGGAAGAAAGAGATGGTGGGGTGTGATTTTGGGGTTGTAGTTTTTGTCGTTGTAGTCGGTGTTGTTATTGTTGGGTCCTCGTTAGTTTTATTTTGCATAATATGAACATATTAGTAAAATAAAAAATATTTTGAAAAATAAAAAGCAATATCAGATAGTCACGTGTCAATGATGATGACACAGTGTCAACACGTGACTCAGACACAAAAATTGTCAAATGTCATAAACTGACATACAATTTTCGACAAATCAGCAACAAACCCAAAATGTTGTGAAATTTTGTCAACATTTTGTCAACAACTCCAACTAAGCTGAAGTGTTCCCTGTTACAATTTTGACAAGCCAAGATCAATATGATATGTATACAAATTAAAATAAGCAGTATAACAAAAAAATTTCTTTGTTTTCAATAAAAACAATTTATTTGAACACTTTGAAAAAGATGCTTTGTGAGCATACCCTCTTTATACACATTAGATTTTTCTTAGTGTGAACCTGACAGTAATTTGTTTGATACAAAGGTATTACTTCACTGGGTAATACCCATCCCATAGTACTCACAGTTTTACTTTTTGAGATATTCTCTTTTGATGCCAGAAAAAATAATTATTCCTTTAATTTTTGGGGATATTTTAAAAACCACATTCCATAAACACTCATTAAATTTTCCTTTTGTATTTACAATGATTCTGCAGCAACGCATTAGTTTTATGTACTTGCATGCTATTGTGTATTAGTGCAATTGTCTAGAATATGATATTTTCAACTGAACAAGACAAATACAGATGACTGACAGGATCCTCCAATCTAATTTGGACAACGAGATTGGACATACTAGACATTGTCTCAATTCTTATCCTCAACTAAGTATTAAAACTGTGAATAAGATCATTACTGGAAGTAAATTATAGTTATTTTTCAATTACTGCAGTAAAAACACTATAGTATAAACAGCCTACTATGAAACCCAGGGTTTATGAAGTACAAAAATGATATCAAAATGAAATAAACCATAGTGACAGGTGTTGAAGACATTTTGTCATGACAAATGGGTTCATGGAAAAAATCATAAGATACATGTGCATACATACACTACTTGGGCAATATTGTCACAGCAAGAATATTACTAACAGTTAATAAATTTTCACTGATATTTGTAATTTTTGAGTCTGAATCTGTGCAATCCATGTCAATAAAGACTCTGCTGTTGTTGTAAAAAAGATCATATTGGCTGTGTGTTTGGATGAAATGATGTGTGGATAAATTTTGTAATTGCCAATTGTGTCTTACATTGCCAACTCTAATCAAGCTGTTCAGAGGGACAATGATAGACCATAAAAACTTGAGAGATTTTCATCAAAATTTACATTGAATTTGCAATATTGAAACTTGCCTCCACTAACAGCAAATATGGACTAAATTTGTACTTTTCTGGTTCCTTAATTCCATGTTTGGTGGTATCTTCTTCTATTCTCAAGCCAACCTAAAGGGACTTTGTACTTGACAAAATCTCAAGAATATCTTTGTGTGTATGGAATGGTTTGAACTCACTGTTCTAGTTCAGATGTTTCAGAGCATTTCACAGAAAAGGTACAAGAAGACTGCAACATATTTTTTCATGGATGCAGATAAAAGTTTGAATTGATGAGAATAATCTGATATGTTCTGTCTCTGTTATCATTAAAATCCCTCTTTCCCTGCTGGTATATTTTACAATCATAAAATGATCATCATTAATCTGCTAACTTGTAAGGTCTGATGGAATTTTGTTATTGCATTTCATTTTCTGCATTTGAAATCTTTGAAGATGTGTGAATGTCACACAAAAATACCAGTCCATACTTTTGGTTGTCTACCGCTTTTCCTCACTGTATGGATGTTTGATTGTTGTGTGATATACTGTTGGAGCAATTTGCTAAGGCACTTGATGTCTTAATCTCACCAAACTTGAGGTTCCATTGCCCACTTTATCAGTAGTCACTGGTGAATTTTGTGAGTGAAACAAGTATCACCAGGACAAATGCAATAGTCCAGATGACTCCAGTATCTATGGCACAGTTGTACATACATGTCTGTTTTTGTCTTAAAATTGGTGGACATGGTCACCAACAATTGTATGACACTAACTAAAAATGTGTTTGTTGAGAATATTCGGCTGTGCCCAAATTTGCATTTTTCATGTTACGTTGTGAGCCAAAATTGGCTTGTTAAAGAATGGCTATTTTGATTTCACTGAAATTATTATAAAATTCTTGCTGGAATTGACTGATGCCATTAATGTAATAATTGATGAAAAAATTATCATGAGTGGTGCAGAATTCTACTGATTTGAGCTGTAATGAATCATTTTTATTAATATGGTAAATCACCATCAGTGGCAATGATTGGGATGACATCCCACATCCCACTGCAACATTATTTACAATACCCTGACACAGATAGAAATGGGGAATCATTGAAGCATAAGTTCTACTTGCTTGCAAAGACAAAGGCACAGACAGGTGACCCGATAACCGCCCAGTTGTGGCAAAAGCCAACATGATTTATCAGAAAATCATCAAGGAAACGAATGGCTCAACTAGTTTCCCCCATATTTTGCAGCATTGGACATGTCTGACAATGACTAATTGAAATTGGCAAGGAACAATAAGGGGGATGAAGATGGTATACCAGAACTTTCTGGTACAATGATTATTTTTCTGACTGACACAGAAAGGAAAGTAAATGCTGTTGATTGCATTGCACTGGCTGATAATGCTGATGGCACAAAACTTGGAAAAAATGGTGTTGGTCTGTCATTGGCTGAATCTGCCATGTACAATGCAGTTCCTATGGTGAATATTGCTTCAAGACCTCCAAAAATTAGGAATTCAAGTGAAAATTTGACAACACAAGAAAAAAAATGGTGGCAACATGTTGACTCATCCCCTTGGTCCATTGTAGAATGAGAAACTTTATGACAAATCAAATGTCAGATATTATGTCAAATGATGTTGTTGTAATCATCACAGGAGATGGCAATGAAAAGGAGAGAAATGTAGATTGAGATGGAATTCATTGCCAGGAAATGGCAATATATTTGGAAATGTCAGCATCCCAAATGTAGTTTTTTGCATTCACTGGGATAGGATGTGGTACTATTTGATGCCTGATGAGACACAAAACAAAAATACCATTGTGAAAGCTTCATTGTGAGTATCTCTATTGCCCAAGCAAATTCAAAAGTTGTTGTGAAACTGTTTTGGAGACCTGCCCATGTGTACTACCTACCTACTAGATATGACTAAGAAAAGAAGAGGTGGAGGAGGAGTGGCAAAAACATGGGACAGTTACTAGTGTGTAATGGGACTGTGCCACACCTTTCCTCCAGATGCCCATCTGTTCAAAGCATCAGTGGGCCTCAGAGGATGTCAGATAGATGGGTTTAAGAGCTATTTGCTATTTGGCGTATACAGACCATGTGGCTTCCTTTGCCATTGGCTGACAACAAACTGTGACCAGGGGCAAAGGTGCACATCACCCTCCATCATATGTCACCAGCAGTGGTGATACCACTTCCAAGACTTGCTTATAGGTACCATCTACTTACTAGGTACAACGAAGAAAGGAAGAAGTCGAGAAGGAGTGGCAAAAAGATGGGAAAGTTGCTTGCACATAATTGGACCATGCCACTTCTTGCCTCCAGAGGCTCATCTGTTCAAAGTGGCAGTGGGCCTTAATCGGCATG
The DNA here is from genome assembly GCA_036940025.1 of Conticribra weissflogii. NCBI lineage: Eukaryota > Bacillariophyta > Thalassiosirophyceae > Thalassiosirales > Thalassiosiraceae > Conticribra > Conticribra weissflogii. The sequence goes on from JALLPE010001550.1 coordinate 4,927, forward strand.
AAACCCAAGGAGAAAGAGTGGGAGATTTGGACGATTTTACTGAGGTATCAGATTGCTGTGGATGAGGCTATATACTGCATGGAGCATGTGGCTAGATTAATTTTTGGTGTTAGACTTGGCCATGAAGTGAAGGTACCAAAAAATTGTCAGAGTGCCACCAAGGACTTTGATGATGTCAGTTTGTTGACATTGGCCACCAAGAGGGCCATGGCCCTAGCTGCAGGGAGGGAGCAAGTGGCAACATCCAATGGGAAAAACCCTAAGTCCAAACCCAGGACCTAGGAAGGTGACAGCTCACAGTCTGACAGAGCTGTGTAGTGATGAAGGAAGAGGTGACACCCTGAGGCCCAAATGATGTAAATGTGTGGGCCAGGAATGTGGTCTGTGGAACATTGTGTTGACAAAGATGAAGAATATGGTGAGAGATGGCAAACACATGGCAGAGGAAAGAATTGCCGCTGCATCCCAGGCAGAGAAATTGTTTTTGACCCCATTTTCTGTCCTGTAAAGGTGAGCAAAGCTGAGCAAACATTGAGCAATTCAGCATTGGAGGCTGTTTGAAGATCAAGCTTACAATTAACCAGTTTGAACGGAGTGGCATTGGTAGCATTGGAATCTTTGTATTTGCCTTGGCAAAGAAGAGAGAACCAGGCATTGGTCATCATATTAGCAGTGGCATGAAGTAATTCTGAGTTTGGTGGCAGGTTGGTCACCATGAAGGCAATATGCTTGAGAACTTGGATTGGTATGGGTTTGATGAAAGAGGCAGGCAGGTCTTTTTGCTTCCAAGCCACCAATATGCATTGGATCCTGGCTGATGATGTCACTGGCAACTGATGCATTCTTGGTAGCAAGAGGACCAGAAGAAAAGAATGGGGCATTCTGTGGTGGTCAGTGCTGTTCCAAGATTGCAAATGGCGTCAAGATTGAACATTGATCAGAGCATGGAGGGTATTACTGGTTCCCATGGGACCTGCAGTTCTATGCCCTAGATTATCACCAATGGAGAAGGTAGCACCACATCATTGTCAGACATTGCTTTGTTTCACCAGTATGTTGACGCTGCAAGGAGAGGTATTGATAGTGGAGGATGTCTTCTACAGGACAGAACAAACTGTTTGCCATATTTATGAGGTGCCATTTGGACTCAAAAAGTTTGAAGTGATGGAGGTACACTGCAAGATAGCATTGGAAAGGATGGTTTTGTAGGAGAAGAACAACTGCAGCAACCGCATTGAGGTGGCAGAGAATATTTATGTACTGGTTTTTGCTGGATGTTGGTTTTTTATGGAAAATTTCTTGGGCATAGGGTATTGGAGATAGAGTGATGGCCTGATTTGATGAGAGCATCTTGAAGATTTAGGCCGATTGGTGTTCTTCTATGGCACTGCCAAAGAGGAAAAGGTTGCTGGAAATCCACTGTTTACAGAGTTGGGCTAGATGTGGTGCTATTGCAAGGAGAGGAAGTTTGTAAGATGGCCAGGCTGAGAGTGATATACAGGGATGGATTGTTGTGTCATGTCAACTCTGCACCAAGTGCATTGTTGAAAGCCACCATCCAAGATGCCTTGAACACATTAGCAAGGGATTGGTAGATGTGGCAGGCTGCTACCATTTCTTGTTCCAATTGAAGGAAGAGGAGGCAGAGTAAGGTTGGAAGGTTTTCCTTGTCCACCAATTTGGCAGACTGAAGTTATGTGGCCTCATGTTCCATCAGTCCTCTTTGATCTGCAGTTGTTGCTAGTGAGCAATGACACCTAACTGTTGTGTGCTTAGATTATGTGGAATGTTTTGTGCATTGCATTCCAGGGATGGGAAATCATGTGGGACAACAATGTTGCAGTGGCAGAGGAAAGTTGGTTTATGTGCTGGTTGCTTTGGACAAGTGGTCTCCACAAAAGGTGGCCCATTATTGACTGTGTACAGAATGATGGGGCAAAAGAAGTGGAGGAGGGTATGACAATTGTTGAAAAGCCATTTGCCTTGAAAGCAGTGAAAACTTCTGTCCAAAACTGGTGTAGTGTGATCCCATTAGCTTGGGGGATCAACTGGCCTGTAATGCAGTGCAGGACAGGATGATGCAATCAGTCTTGATGGCCTCAGTGCTGGCATTGTTTGTGATGTAGGGCCTCATGTGGTGTAACGCTGGGTTGGTTCTAAGTGCCATGAAAATGGCTGGAATTGTTGGAGTGGATCATTGTCCAGGAGCTTGATGAGATGGGCAAGTTATTGTTGAGGTCCCCCACTAAGGCAAAAATTCTCCATCCAGCTCTGGGCTGGTGGTAATGAGGTCATTGTCCCACCAAAATGGGCAGAGGTACAAGTTTTAATGTCCTGCTACTATGACCATAGTCACAATCAAGCAACATTTTGCCCCTGACTGTGCCATGGGGTTTTGATTGCCTTGGTGGTGGTGTTGTTGGCAGGATTTGTAAGATCATGCTTGAAAGGCCAAAGCATAGCCGCAAAGTAATCACTGGTGGGATCCTTGGTCAGATTGTTGAAAAAGGTTGCAAAGCTGACAACTCTTGGTCTGGCCACTGGCAAGGGAGGTGCTGCTGCATGGGTGTAAGGTTTTTGGTGGTTGTTCATGTGACAATGATGAAAGCGGCAACAATGGGTGCTGAGTGGGGGTTTAAATGCTATTTGGCCTAAGCAGACAATTTGGCTTCCTTTGCTGTTGGCTGGCAAAAAACTGCTACCTGTGATGAAGGTGTCTGTCACACCCCTCCATTTTGTGTAACCGGCAGAGGAGAAAAAAATAAATGCCAAAGCACCTTCCAACTCCAAGCACCAGGATCCTGCAAGGGGAGATAAATTTGGTGCTAGGTTTTCTCAAAAAATGGTTTCTTTCTGAAATATTCTTAAATAAGTATTGCAATTTATATTTTATATGCTAATATTGTGATGTGTTATGTTAATTTTGATTTACTCAATTTATGCAGCTCACAAAAAAAATGACATAAGTTTTTATTTTGCTATTTTTCTTACTTTAGTAACGTTAAGAAAAAAATCAGTTGCCCTTTGTACCCAAACATATCATTATTTTGCCCCAAAAATGCCAATATCGAATATTTCGAAGATGTTCGATTTTCTCTATTCAATATTCAATATTAAAATAAAAAATGTTGCATGTGACTCCTACAATTCTACGTGTCGTTGGACATGAAATAATCGATTTTGTTATAATAGATAATAAAATAAAATAGAGCAAAATATAATAACGTAATCGTCACCATGGCGACCTATCAAGACCCTTCCGGCCTTCTTCCAGCTGCAAACGGTGGGAGACCTCCATTGCTTAAAATTATAAACTTATCCGCCCGGCCCGAGCTGAATGGTTGCTTCGGGCAAGCGGTATCATTCTCCTCAGATCGATATGTCATTGCACTGGTCGATGCCACGACTGCTGCCGCTGCCGCCAGATCTGGCGGCAGTTCAATCCAGCCGACATTCCTTCGACTAAAACTAGAGAATCTCACCCGCGCTACGCAATTGGATCAGTTCAAGTTCGGTGCTATGACTGCGTTTGAAGCTGCAAAAATGTACTTGAATGATCCCTCCGTTCAATCCTTTGTAACATCAAACCTACCAGCGGCTTTAAAAACAAGGCTTACGCCGCAACAAGCCATTTTGTGTGCCCTTGCGGTCATGATGTTGGCTCTTTTCGCTGTGTGGAAAATTGTCGCGAATGTTGTTGGATTCACGAAATTATTCATGGTCGCATCTCTACTCGGTTTGGTCCTCACCGTTTCGATGCCGGACTGGTCGGAAGCAATTAAACAGGGGAAGCCATTGAAGCTGACAATTCAACGTGCAGCAGCGAATTTTACGACAAGATGGAAGGAGAATTTAATTTCAATCACGGGTCGATCGAACGTATCCGACACACTAGCAAAAGCATCATTGTTAGTTATTTTATTGTGGAGTGGGAAGGTCATTTTAACACCATCACCAGCGCAATACAATACACCCCCAGTGAATGTAGAACAAAGCATGCCTTTCTCGCAGAACTCTCTCATGGTTTCTCCGAATAAAATCAATGTAGAACAAATTTACAAACTCGGGTTTGATGATGCGAGATCGGGGAGAGAATTCGGTTTTTCTCTTCATGAGAGTATCGCTTCACCCATTGCAGCACAGGGCGAAAGGTTTCATCGCCAGGAAAATAATCAACCCGAGCAATACTTAGAGGATCCAAACTTGGATTGGGCTTACAACCCACCGCCACCTCCACAAACGTCAAGGTTTGGAATGGGGACTATTTTGTCGTTGTTTGCTCTATTTAACTTTGGTAAGGATTTGGTGACATCACCGGATGGACGGGTTGTGATGGATTGGAATTATATTGTTATGAGATTGAGAAGTACAGAACCTTGGAGACTTGGATTGTTGGCGATTTCTTTGTATCGTGTTTTCAGCGCTCTGTTATTTTGACGAACCATGAAATGCCTGCTGTTTCTAGAGGGCAGATGAATTTAAGGCATCCAAACAGTACTACAATGATTCATAAACGAGATTGATACTATCCGCAAAGGCGCCATTGTTCCTGAAGAATATTAGTAGTACATGATAAAAAAAATAACATGAGCATTAGCGCTACGCAACTGATCCCGGTATTTTGAAAGAAATCAAGAAGGAAGTGTAATCAACAGAGGAAAAACCGAGAGATATCCAAGTATAAAACTGAAGTGTATATTGAGGAAGAAAATATGATTACTTTCATTGTTTTGTGTTATTATTTCTACCCCTGATAATACGCTCTAAATTTAAATTCCTCAGGTCAATTTCAGTTGAATGAACAAAAATTAATGAACTTCATCCGTAAGACCAAACAAGTCGACAGTGGATGCAGATTTCTTTGTCGCACCAACATCTTTGTCCAACGAACTGAGCTTGGAATTCTTTGTGCTGGGAAGATTTGCTCCCTTGATGGCAGCGGCGAGGGTGTTGAATGAAGACAATTCTTGCGATACTGTCTCCTCTGGAGTTGCTTCTGGTTTGTTTTCGACCATGTCAACAGTTGGTGCAGAGTAGCGATTGAAGTAATTGCGGCCGAACAAAGTAGGGTCTGTAGTCTTGACACCGACTTCGGGATGCATGTAGTCCACGGCGAGCTTCTTCAGTGCAGCAGCCTCGGCGAAGATTTTGGCACGTTCTTCGGCTTGTTCGAATCCTTCCACTTCGGGCGCCGAAGGACGCTCGAAGTAATTACGTCCGAACAAAGTGGCATCTTCCACTTCGACACCCACCTCGGGATGAAGATACGCCCTCGCAGCCTTCTTCAGGTTCTCGACATCCTCGAGAATTTCGGCCTCTTCGTCGGCGTCCTCGTCGTCCATGACGGCCGGGGCAGATGCACGGTCGAAGTAGTTACGGCCAAAGGCGGCGGGATTGGCTTGAACGGGTTGCTCGGGGTGGAGGAAGGCCTCGGCGAGGTTTTTGAGAGCGCGGCAGTCAGCGAGAATGCGGAGGCGTTCCGCAAGAAGTTCGTCGAATTCTTCGTCAACTATGGAAGAGAAGATTGAGACGATACGAGATCGAATTCGTCAGTTGGTAAAATCGTCGCAGAAATGATTTAAAACTAATCAACGTCAGACACATCAAAACAGAACGCAGAACGCACCTTCCTCCTCGTCGTCGTCCTCACTCTCGCCGTCCCAAGAATCCTCGTCATCATCATCGTCACTTTCTTCATCGAGAGAAGGAACGCTCTCGACCTCATCCGAAAAGACAATGGCATCACCTCGACCACCCACGTTGACAAGAACCGCAGTCTCCTCTCCCGCAGTTCCAGCACTCACATCAACGTTCGTAGCCGCGATGGCATCAACATCGTTAGTTTTACGTCCACTTGCAACGTTCTTGTTAACGTTAGCGCAAGTGGACGAATCCGTTCCAATGTTCCTCATTTTTTAGATTGGCTTTTGATAGCTTTAGGGTTACTTTTGACTTTTGACTTTTTTTATGAGAAAACATTTCGTGGCCGTGGGGGTTTGGGATGCAAACGCACAAGCGAGGGTTTGGTGCAGTTTTTTTGGCTTGCGTCGGGTTTCGCATCGCTTTCCACGATAGACGATGCAAACGAGAGCACCGACGCACCGACAGCAATGTAGTAGGTATTGTACCTTACCAAAGCAAGATCGATTGATTGGGGGTCGAAAAAGCCCGATTGGCAAAGAGCTAAAATATTTGGGACAAAATAAGGAAAAAAGAGCGCAATATATTTTATTGTACGATGTGTAATACCATCCAGCATCACAGAAAGAAACTTTGCTCCAACACAAGATGTAAGAAGATTTCGGTGATCTTTGGTGTCAACATAAGTGCGCGCCGAAGAATTGTCATCACAAGGGCAATATGTGGAAAGATACCTTTGTGTCTGCTCAGATCGATGTGAAGGTTATAAAATTGTGATGCTAGTTCTATGTATTATTTTCTTAAAACAATAAAACAATTTAGGGACTTCCAACGTTTACGAATTAGTAATCCAAAGAGAAACAAAATTATTGATTCCTATATAGATATTATTAATGAAGAAATCCAAGCAAATATGAATGCCCGAAAGGAGTGCCAGATGTTGACACTTTTATTGAACTTTGATTGTGAATAATCTTCTACCCAAATCGCGCGCCGAAAACTTCCAATTCCGTTCCAGA
>JALLPE010001551.1:0-11582 GCA_036940025.1 Conticribra weissflogii
TTATTATTGTTATTATTGTTATCATTGTATTGTTAGAATTGAATGTAATATATTTTATTAATGAAATTTTTCATTGTAATTTTAACATTTTTAAATGTATAAAATATATAACTGTTTCAATTTTTTAATTATATTAATTATCTCTTTTCATATGTAGTTTTTTATCTATTTGATCATATTGTGTTTAATAGCACTCTTTAATTGAAATATTCAATCTTGTCTTAATTTAACAATATACTTATAATTATAATCTTAATCATTATTTTGATGAAAATAATAAGAAACATGATAATAATTTTGTAATTAATTTATCTATCTAATATTTTTCCATTCACGAATTAGACTGGAATTGATTTAAAATCTATGTTTGTAGCTTAATGTAATTAACAATAACAACCACACTTTATTTCATCCCAGGCTAACAAGGATGTACTGCAATAATAAACAATTTTTCCAAAAGACTCAGGACCAATGATCTCCTTGCTCTTGACATGGTTGCTGACAAGACAGAGAACTTGATGCCTCCTTCACCCATGACTCAGGCATTGACCCTGACCATCCTTCCTCTCCACCTGATCTTACTGCCGCCAAGGTGGGAACAAAGATGCAACATTGCCATTCCCAAAAACACCAACAAAGACTGGTCAGAAAGAAGACACAGATAAAGTCTCACTTGGAACTGAAAATGGTTTTGGTGATGACAAAACCCACTCATTTGTTTTGAATGGAACAGCAGAAATAGGAATTACAGATACAGATGGTCAACAAGAATGTATTCATCTAAAATGCCAGCAGATGACAAACTAATCTCTGTTATTGACAACATGATCCATTGGAATTGTGGATCTCATCTTTTTGATAGCATTGACTACAACTTAGTTGGAAATGGCCTGGCCTGGCCTGAAAAAAAATTGAGGACACAGGAAAGGACACAGGACATGTCCAGGACTTGTCCTCAAATGTCCTGGGACATTTTTGCCAAAATGTCTTTGTCCCCAAATTTTTTCAGACAAATCCAGGACATATTTATTCAAGTGCGTTTTAAAAATAAAAAAATTTTAAAAATAAATTGAAAATAATATTCAAATTCTACGCAGCGAGATACATCTAAAAATGCAATCGAATTTGTTGCACTATTTTTTAGTCATCCTTGACTTGATGCAAGGCCATTTTGCAGACATCTGACTGAGCAAAAAAATTTCCAAATCATGACCAGCCATTTAATTCTGTCCTCAGGATTTGAGGAAACGTCCTTGTCCCAGGGACTTGTCCAGGACATGTCCAGGGCATTTCCAACTAAGCTAATTGGTATTTTAAATCTTAATGTACTTAATAATATTTGGAGATATTTAAAGTCTTTATTCAAAATGTTATTTTTCACTTACCTACCCAACATTAGATTGATAATAATTTTTAATAATTTTTTTGAAATCATCAATTAATTTTTTAAATATTGGTGATGAGTTCAGTTTTATTTTTTGTTTCATGAAAAACTTAGTAATGAAAGTTTTTGAGTTTTTTTGTCTTGGTTGTTTCCGGAATTTTCGTTTGGTGGAACTCTCATTTTGGTTTTTGGAAAAGTATGTAGCATCTGGTAAGTCCTTGGTTTCCCTCACCCGATTGAATTGAGGTCTGTTTTCTTTTTTGAAGGTTTCGGAACGTTTGACAAATGGATAGAGACAGACACGAGAAAAAACTGAAAAATATTGGAAGGTATACTTATATGAAATTACTAGTAAAATCTTTTTTTCACGAAAACTGTATAACTACTCCTTGGTCTGTTAGTTTGATGTGTTAAAACCGGCCATTGTTTATACTTAACGAAGTACTAGTCGGCTGTACGACTGGGTACATACAATCCTGTATCGTCGTAAGTAGCTATTATTTATTATTTCGCTTAGTAGCCACATTTTTCCATGCCAGTTAAGAGGAAATTGTAGTAAGGAAGTACATACTGTAGTACCATACAATATATTCTATTTTATTGTTTTCGCTGCGCTAGAATACAATTGCATTTTTTGAGTCCAGATGCCATCGTCCCTAATACATTATCCGACTTTGAGACAAGAACCACCACCGCCACACAACTACAACAGACTTATTATTGATGCCATTCTCAACGCAAGTGAAACGATATTCCGGCGCCAGCCACGACAGCGACGACAACGGCCGCAGCGACGATGATTTCCAGCAGCAGCAGCAGCAGCGCCGGCGGCAACCTCCAGCTCAATCGTCGGCCGGGGGCGGCATCTTCCATAGCCAAAACATCTACCTCCCCTCTCGTCACCGGAGTTCCTCCGACAGCGAAGGAAAGCAAGAGTACGGAAACGATGACGACGGCGACGAAGAAGAAGAAGTCTACGGCGACAACAACAACAATCGTGACGAACGCAACAATAACGACGATGACGGCGGCGACGACGACGACGACGACGAAAAAGACATTGAAGCGGGAGGAAGCGGCCCCCCCACGACCATCATCCCTCGCAGACGCCGCACCCGCTTCAGCCTCGAAAGCCTCCTTTCCCGCGTCACGGAAGACGACGACGACGACGACGACCGTTCTGCGTCCAATTCTTCCCCCCTTGCCACCGCCACCGCCAACGCCAACTTTCGAAATTCCCTTCGGATGTCACAACGATCCAGTCTTAGGAGCGAGCAGAGTTCCGACGGGAGCAGTTGTTATCACGGCGAGGCGGCTTCGGGGAGCGCCAGTGGGGGTGGGAATGCGTCGATGACGACGGGGGAACAGCAGCAACAGCAACAGCAGCAGCAACAACCACGTCCCAGGAAAATTAGCTTTGCCGCCAAATTTTTACCGAGATTGTCGTACGATAGCGCTGCTGGCAGCTTGGACGACTCGTCATCCAATGCCGGCGCTTCTTGCGCTCCTCAACACAACAATAACAACAACAACAACAACCCCAACCTCAGCAACAAAAGCATCTTCAACACACACAATAATCCACAAACCAACATCAACGCCAACAGCAATCCCCACAACCACTCGCCTTACCACCGCCAACTGTCCGCCACCTCCCTCGCCACCCGCAAATACCGCCGCTACTCCGTCCGCGAATACGTCCTCATCTCCAACCACAATTGCCTCCACCCAAACAAACTCGTCAACATCCACGGCTATCCCTCGTGGTGGTGGAATCCCCACCTCGGCGGAAAAGGCAACCCCTCCGCCTTTTCCAAATCCTCCCCCGAACGCCGCGGACCCTACTGCTACCTCCTCGCCCAAGTGGTCTCCGTCCATTTCGAAGAAGACGCCCAGTACTACACGGTGACGAGGGAGGACGACCGGGAGAAACAGCGGGCCGACGCCGAGTGGATGGAGCCCATCAAAGAATCGGAGGGGTTGGAGGCGGCCAAAGCGGCGGCCAGGCGGAGAGACGACGTTTACGACGATCGTCGTCGCGAGGCCAAGACGCCCTTTCGACGGAGGGGGGGGATCATCGGGACGTTGGCCTGGCTGTGCTTTTGCGGGTGGATGCACGGGGATGGCTATTCGGCCCGTAGACGGGCGGGGAGTTCCAAGTGCGGGCGGATGGTCAAGAGGGTTTTGCGGTGGGTGAGGAGGGAGGCGGATAGGTGTTTGAACGGGCAGAGGCCGTATGGGATGGAGGTCCGGGTGACGGGGGTCAATTTGCTGGTGGGGTGTGGGGTGTGGTATTTGTTCGTGGATCAGTTGCGGTTGGCGTTTTTTCCCCATAGCGCCGATTTTGCTTTGGCGGTGGTGTCTTGGTGAGTGCGCCTAGTTTGCGTGTGTCCAGAACTTTTGTGCAAGTTTTGCGATTGTGTTATGGTTGTGTCGTGGTTGGTGAAATGAATTTCGCTGTTGGTTCGGCAAAATATCACGGAACGGAAACAACCTTTTTTGCAAGGAATTTTTGGCGATTTTGAACATCCTTGCTCGATCGCTGTTCCATTTCGTGGTCCATATTGTAGTGACTGCATCAAATGTGATGTTGCAATTTTGCTCTTTCTCGAAAGTGTTGGTTTCCATTTTTCCATTTCTTGGATGCCATGCTCATGACAACATTTTTCTCTCCGTGGCATCAAACAACATCCATCACACAACCCAACTATCAATCCTACCAATGAAATTCCAACTATTTTCATCCATCCACAAAGTATCGTCTGGCTAATCCTCTTCTTCGAACTTATCTTCGAAATCTTCATCCGCCCAGACAAATACTCCACCCTCGTCCGCTCTGACAAAGCCTACCTACCTTCCACAGTACGCTACCTCAGCACCATACAATTCTTCCTCGAACTCATACCACTCGCTTTCTTCATACCCGAATTCATTTGCATCTTCGACTCCGATAGCTGCGGATCTCGACGACCCGTCACCCTAGCCACCTGCAGCGTCATGTCTGTCTACGGTCCCACTCGCCTCGATGCCTTTTACGGGAGGGCCTTCTTGTGTATCATGAGATTACGCATCTTTGGATTGGTCCGCCATTGGAAGAAAATGTGGGTCAATAACACTTTCGTGATGAAGAAGAACAAGACGGGAGAATGGAGGATCGAAAGGGGAAGGGGGCTGTTCGTGCCGCAGGGGCATAGAAATTGGGGAATGAGGGGGGAAACGAGCGTTATTCCTTTGGAGGAATCGCATCATTACAAGAGCGCTGCGTGGTTGAAGTCAAAGAAGGATGTCGGGGCGGCGGTGGAGGAGGGGAAAGGGGGGATAAATGGGACTAGTACGGATGATTATCATTTGACGAATGCATCGAATATTGGGACGGCGCTTTTGACGACGAATACGGAGAGGGGTCTCCTTTTAGTGTAAGTGTTTTTGTTCGAATGCACAACATGAGTTCCTTGTTGTATATTATTGCGTTTGGCAATTTTCGTCATGCCCACACGACTTCGCTATTTCCGAAAATATTACATCATTAGTTTTTTCATCAGCATGTCATCGCTAATACGCGTGGCATGTATGGACGCCGGGGGAACAAATCAGCAACTAGTAAGCTCCGTGAAGTGGTTGCAAGCCAATAATCTGGCTGCTGACAACACACGAAACGAAACTTGCGACTTCTTGCGGGAAACTGTGTTTCAGTGGGTGGCCAGCAACATCTACGACGGTGGATCGGACGTCATGCATCTCTTACACTTGGAAATTGAACCTGTGCGATGCGATTTCCAAAAAGGACCAGATGGATCCCAAAGCAATGGAGTTATGGGTGCTGCCTTGTGCGGGAGCAGCGAGGCCCTGGCGCGATGCGAGGCGATGTTTTCGAAAAAGGATTGCGGTCACTTGTGCAAGGTATGGTCAGCGTCAGATGAACAGGAGAGACAATATTACTACGAGAACTTATTTGGAATACGGCCGAGTGTCACATTTACTACGACGGATGGGTCGTATGGGACTTACTCAACGCCGGAGGGGGAAGTTGTGAATGATTATTTTTCGGTTTCGGCCGTTTTTAATGAAACAAAGGCGGTGTCGCAGTCGTGAGTGTTTTTGTTTTCTCGAAGTCTTTGCAAGCCATCTTATCGCGACTCTCATTCATCTCGACTCGCTGCGAAATATTTCAGAATCATTACATTATTCCTATCTCAATTAGGATTTACGTTATTCGTCCTCCTTAGCCTTTCTGTGCTAAGATATGATGCAGGCCGTTTGGTGCTTGGTCCTTTACGTCGGATGCTGAAAATTGTAGCCTTTTGTAAGTACATCACTGACTCGAATGCTACTTATTAGTTCTTAAGCCTCTTTAACAATTCCTATTTCAATTACTTCTCACCCTCTTCCCCGCCTTAGACGCAAAAAACCCTCTCTCCCCGTCACCCACGCGCGAGAGCACAGGAAGTATACGTTCATTGACTCAAGGTCAGGATGACGATTGCTACGATTCTGAAGACGAGAACAATTCCGATAAGCAGCTCGGAACGTATGAAACGGAACAGCTCATCAACACTGTCACCAAAATCACAGATCTTTTACGGAAGTGTTGGGGAGTAGCCGGTGCCGGAATCATATCATCCAACCTTGCCAGACAGGAGGGTGGATTGACGACACTTTTCAACCCGACAGTTCCAGGAGAAGCTGTTTATGCCCTCTTCGCCTTTGTTGCAATCGACAAATTTCAACATCATCTTCATTGCCTTAAAGGAGACATCATGATTTTAATCAATGACATTGCAGCAGTATTGCACGAAGAAGTGTATAGATGGGGTTACGAAGATAGAGGCCAATGCAACAAAAATCTCGGCGGGGCATTTCTAATGGTCTACCGCATCGGTACTGTCGCGGAAGTGTTGGAAAAACGAGACAGAGCCGAAGCTGTTATTTTCTCGGCAAAGGGTAAACAAAGTACTGTGCGGAAAAGGCGGAGGTCGGGACAACAAAGTTCGAATACAAGGACTTCGTCAAGTAATTCTCGAAATGGCAGAAGCGTCGACAGCATTGACTTATCCTCTCTTCCGGGCATACGATCTTTCACTGACCGTGCAATATTAGGTCTTTTGAAAACTTTTGCTGGGATACATCGCGATGCAACTCTCTTAAAATGGCAGAGTGATTTTCGTTTAGGAGCGGGTGTCCACGCAACTTCCATCGAATTGATATTTGGTATGGATGCTGGTTGGGCCGTGGAGGGAGCAGTAGGAAGTTCCTACAAAATCGATGCGACATACCTCTCGCCACACGTCAATATGGCATCCCGTATGATGAGTGCCACAAAACAATACGGCGTCTTTTTCCTTTTCAGCCAAGCCGTACAAGGACTCCTATCCGACAATGCAAAAGATAAGCTTCGGCACATTGACACGGTCACAGTCAAAGGTAGCAGTGTTCAACAAAAGATTTTCACGTACGACGCCAAAGTCCGAAGCGATTTCTTTCTATACAGTAAAACGGAAGATCAAGCGGATTTGGATTCCGAACGATATTCTCCGGCGATTTGGGATACCGATCAAGACATCGTCGCTATGCGCAATCACATCGATGACGACTTTATCCGTGTTTTCAATCGTGGTCGGGACGAATATCTCGCCGGAAACTGGCCCAAAGCGATTAGCTTGTTGAAAAAGGCGGATAGGATCATGTTCGATCGAGAAGTGGACGAAGGATATGTGAGTCACGTTCCCAATGATAATATGAGGTCGCTGTCGAATGTTTTAGATACCAGTGATGTCTATGATGACGAATATTATCACGAGGAGGGCGAAGATAAAGTGACGAGGCTGGCGTTGGGTGATGGTCCATGCCAGAGGCTCATTGCATATATGACCGAGATGGGAGGAGAAGCACCAGATAACTGGGCAGGATATAGACCTTTAACCAGTAAATAAGTCTTTTCATTCGGCCCCTGACAAAATGATCATCATCTGGTCCATTTTAGCATAAATAGTACAATAATGAAAAAAGTAACGTATATTACTAATTGTAACCGAATCAAATTTTATTACATTATTCTAGCAATCGACAACATGATATCATTTTGAAAATGTATGTGAAGCAATTTGAAGATTATGAAGAAATCTCAATTGCAAAGAAGGCATCGCTTTTCATAACGGACAACTTGGCACAAAAGCCATCCATCAACCAATCAATTTTCTCTGAATATTCTTACTTCCATCCTCTACACCAACTCTTTCCTCCCTCACAACATCCATCAATCCAATTACCCCTCCCCCTCCTCATTACTGACCGCTGCATCCACGTCCACTGCCTTCTCCGCCCCGAATTCCCACTCCCTCCTACAAATCGGACAACTCGATCCACCCCCACTACTCTGACTCTGCAACCACGTCGTCACGCACTGTAAATGAAAGGCATGTCCGCACTTTCCCCAAACAACCGGACATTCGTCCCCGGGATATTTCACTCCCGGGGCGACTCCCTCGAAGGCCGATTGGCAGACGATGCAAACGTCTTCTTCGTCGCCTACGCCCCATGTCCATTTGGCTACACCGTGATGGCGTTTTATTTTTATTTTTAGTTTTGTTTTTATTTTTTTTGTCGTGTTGGTGTGTGTTGTTGTCGTGGATGTCATTATTGAGGTGGTTTTTGTTGTCGTTTGATTGAGGTCGAGTTGTTGGATGGCCCGATGGTGATTAACATCGCTTGACATTTTTTGTTGCGTCTCCTTGTTAACAGCGGTTATTGGCAACTTGTGCTTGTGTGAATTGAGCGTGGCGTATTGTGAGTTATTGAATGTTTGGTACTTATGGATTTGTGAAGAAATAGGCCTTGTCTCCTTTTGACAGGAATTCTACAATGATGTCAGGTGGATTAAAAAAATCGAGTTCATGATGTTTTCGGAATGGAAAAATAAAATATATTATGAAATAAACAGGGAAACGAAAAATGTGGCGATCGAATTAAATAAGATACAAAGTGAAATTCTATCGCAGTTGACAAAAATGGAGAAGAACGATACATAATTACTACTACGAGATTGTGTGTTCATGCATTATTTTTTGTTGTGATCCCAATAATAATATACATCGACGGTTGTCGCCTTACCTCATGTGGGTTGCGAATCCTCCATGCGAACCCCAAAAGTTGTCACAAAACCTTCAGTATCAAGAAAATAGATAAAAAAATATAAGTGGCGTTAAGGTTGTTTGACGATTTTTCAACATTTCCGTCCCAAAAAAAGTGAATTAGTTTTGATATATAACTTGTGGTATGTTATGGGTATGTACAAAAAAAGGTTTGGCAAAATGCCAAAATACGGCAAACCAAAGGAACTGCCACCACTCACAATCATACCAATGAATTCAAAACCACTACTACTGCTGTCAATGCAAAACTGCACAATCCTCCTCTCAAGATATCAATGAAAATTTCCATGAAAACATCTAAAGTCATCATGGCACATGTGATCAGCAAGAAATGGTGGTTTGTTTATTTCAGATGGATTTGACTCGTCAAGGCTTTCATCACTTTGCATCAGATATATCCATGAATTCTACAAGGAGACTGGAGGTCAATCATGTTCATGAAGTGGCCAAAATGTCCTGCAAAATACAAGGAGAAAATGATGATTCTTCTAAAAACTCACACAAATCCAGAGCTCAGGATGAAAATCAAGAATGTATCAAATGAAGACTCAAGCAAATCCCCAAAGGCAAGTTCATCACCCCCCAGTATAGCAATGAGGGAAACACAGTATTTATGTCATTTTACATTGAGAAAGGTCAAAAACAGTGTGGGATTGTGCAAATTGTTGCTCAAGTTTTTAGGTTCTCATGTGGACATTCTTCTACATAAACAACTCTGCATCCTATTGCAATATCAGAGGACAAAATCTTCAATATATACATCAAACCTCATTATGATGCTGTTTGGGCACCTTCTTCTGTGCAGCTCCATAGGCTTTCCCCATCTTCTGTCAAGATCCAACATGCTAAAGAAATTGATCATGTTTGGCAGGTTCTACATATATGTAAATGAACGCATCCAGCATAACAAAGTAGGTATCCTTGTTGCATGTTATGGTGAGAGTTGTGACTTGAAATGGTTGTTTTACATTCACCCCAAAATGTTGAACCATAGCAGTTGATTGAGTGCTCTTGAGAAACAACCAATTACAACTTATCAGTGATTAGTCACTCCCCCTTACTTTTAATCACCACTGGCTAGTACTTGAATCACTGGGAACCCAATCACAACAACAATAAATTATGATGCAGTAGTGATTTAATGCATCCCAGCAATACATGAATCCATCAACACCCTCATGATAATCTAACTGGATTGTAATTGATCTCTCCATAACCCAATTGAAGGAATGTAATTTAAAACTTACATAGTCCACTTCTGATGTATTTTATCACTTCTCCAGAAATTGCCTTTAAGATACCAACTCTTGCTCATATCTTTGGATGTTGCTGTTACTATTGCCAAAACCATAACACCCAAACATGAGAATCATTAACAAAATCTGGGGTGATTGCACTACCCATGGGGGCTTGATATCTGGAATCTATCATCAAAGATTTAGTTCAAAATTCTTTGATTAATGTGTAAACTATGACTACTCATTTCTTGATATGGACTGTTCAACTGGAGAAATTCCAATTGCTGTGACAGTATATTGTGATGATATTGGTTGTTTTGGTATTGAGTTGGATCAAGCTTGATATGTAAATGCAAAAAATGTGTCTAAAAATCAACAATCCAAGGGAATAGTGCATTCATCCTAATTTTGTATTCAACAGTATAAAACTTCAAATATCATGAAACAAACATCTGAAACAATTGTACTGTATGTGGTGCAATAATTACAGTGACAACTTACATGAATCTTCATTTCAATTTCAGAAGGCCATGTCTATGTAAGTTTTTTTGCATTGTTTATTTGATTTTATTTATTTGCAAAAATATACAGGACTTTCACAGTGGAACTAAGAAAAAGGGTTTGTCACAGACAAGAAATTTATCAATGATTAAATAACATATTTACAAAACACTTATTCCACCTCAACATCTCACAAGGTGAGTCCTGAAGTAAAGTGATATACTAGATATCATATATCATGTGTATTGGTAAATATCAATAATTACACATCATAGATGATGCTCAATTAAACTCAATGCTGTTACAATTAGTTTTGTCAATGCATGACACTGCAAAATTTTGATTGTCTTCAATACACTCATCAGGATAAATAATATGAAATCTTGTACACAGTTCTGTCATCTACTGTTCTGTAGCGTCATTGCCAATGTCTTAGGGTGATTTTTGACACGCCTTTGGCAGAAGCATAGACACAGCCATTACAATACGTGCCACACTTGTCTGTAGATTTCATTCAAAGAATGCTTGTAGAAAAAGTCTAAACAACCTCTACCTCTTTTGTTAAAAAGGTTACTACCACAATCACCATTGATTGAAATTGGTAAACTGATTCTCTTATTCCCATAGAATTTATCAAGTAATTACATCCACCTGTTCCTCTGCACTGGATGCAAAGGACATGATCAAAATCAGTAGATCTATTTTTCTGATCTGAATAGATTTACCTGGACCTGACTGTGAACCATTTAAGAACAATTCCAACAAACACCTCTACCTTGTCATTTGCTCTTGAAGATTGAATCATTCATGTCATGTCCCTAAAATAATTGATGAGTTTGATTAGGGATAAGTTCCCATTACTTGACAAATATAATTTGTTAACATTCAATACTAAACCTAGCATCTACCTCCACCTACATCACCAATCAAACACTGTCATTAAATGCACCATCTATGAAATACAATCTGGTCAAATAAGCCTTCATATTTTGAATAATGGTAGTGTTTACTTTCTTCCATATTAACTAACCTTTCCTGGATTCTATCAAACATCAAATGGGTGCATGTGAACAAGTTTGTAACAACCAATGTCTAAAATATGGTGTTGACAGCAAAAGTCATACATTCAACAGCAAAAGTCATGCATTCAACACTAGGTTGGCAATTACTCATTTTCATGACCCCTTTTTTGAGGTAACTTACCCCTAAAAAAGTAATTACCCTGGTAATACCTCAGTTAACCCAGTAATCAATTTTGTTAGCCAAAAAATTATTGGGGGAAAAGGGGTAATGGGTAATGGGCAAGGTGCA
>JALLPE010001552.1:0-11586 GCA_036940025.1 Conticribra weissflogii
ACTCCCTCTCAAACCCTGATCATATATATATCATCCACATCCACCAAGATCAATGAGGAATTCTTTTTGGGTCCAATGGAAGGCCCACCAGTAAAAACTTTTATCCATAGATTGGTTTGACTTTATTGGATGTGTGCCCAAGTGCTCTAATCCCTATTGCTTTTGCTCAATATTCTTTATCAATTCAGGACCAATTAAATTGCATATCTTTTCCTTATTTGGGATTCAAATACAGGCATTTATATCTACTGTTGCTACCTTTTGTGAATCATGTGATACAATCATCATTGCATACTTAGTGTCTCTCTTGACACAACACTGGTATATTTGATTTTAACTGTTGTGATGGTTGTGTATCCTTTGTAACTAACCTAGACTTGTGCTGAAAATCTTCCATTTTTGAATCAATATCACATTACATTTAATGAACTGATATCTGATCAGCAAACCTTCCTCAATGACATCAAATGCCACACAGACATTCTTCATCTCTTTGGCATAGAATTTCCCCAGTAATGTTGCAATTCTTTGTATCCAATACAAGTGTATCCTCCATAGGTTTGGTACATTCAACCCTGATGGGTTATCTCAAGTTGATAGCTTTATCCTGAATCAATGTCTATTTGGGTGGTTGCTTTGACAACACAAAACATACAACCTCCTCTGAATCCAATAGAGCAGAAACTGTGACCCAAAAACTGAGATATCTACATTGTCAATGTTGCTGATGGCAACAAATATTGCATGGAAAAGAGAGCTATTAGTGACTAGTTTAAGTCCAATTTTATTTCAATTACATTCAAATTAAGCATATGAAACTGATTATTGCTCAGTTTTCATCCTCTTGCCGAAAAATCTTCAAATGAGTGCACACCACAATAATTTTTGCAAAACTAATTTTGAATTTTTATCTCAACAATCAACATTAAAACTAGCATAATATTGAGAGAAAAGAAAAACCTAAACTCTAGAAGTCTTATTCCTTGTTCATAGAAATGACTGTACTGATGTAAAGAAAGGGGGAACTGAGAATCATGCCTTATCCACCAAAATAACTGAATAAAAGTCAAATTTATTGAGACCATACCAATTCTTCAGTCTAGATTAATCTAAAGGAAGTAGATACTTCTTGCACAGAATTTGAATGATGTACAAAGATAATCATATTTCCAATAGGAATTACCTAAAATAGCTTCAAATAACTGAATTAACTTCATGATTTGGGTTGTTGGCTATCCTAAATGATATTTTACTTGTCATTCTTCAGTTTCTTATGAATTACAGAACTATTTCTCATCTCTTTTGTTCAATGATACTGACATTGACTATAGTGCCAGTAAGCATCAAGCCATTACAACACTTACTAAAAGATTTCGAAGTCTTAAAAGGATTTCCAAACCTAAAGCCCTACAATTCTCTCTTGATTATAATCAAAACATTTTGAAAATCTCATTCTATGTATGGGCTCTGATGCAATTTTGAACATTCTAAAGTTTGCAAAAAAAGCAATTTCTCAAAACATGAATGGGAGAAATAAAAATGGAACTTATTCATTCTTTCAATTGCTAGTGCTTTGGCATCTCCAGTTACAATTATTGCATTTTTTTACATCCTGTCAAAGTTGCTGTCAAAGATTACACCAGCATTGCAAAGGACTTCTGAGTCTCAAATCATAAAGACAAACAATCAATATTTTATTTGCCTGGCTGAAACAATTGATATTACAGAGAGTAGTTCAAATAATTCTTAGTCGGAAATGGCATGGACATTTTGTACTGCTGACCAGATGTTGTTTGACATTTGTTGTTAGATATTTTCATGTAAAGGTCATACTAGATGACAACACCAAAAATTGACAATGACACTTTTAGTGCATTTTGAGCTCTTTACAATGAGTAGATCACAATGCACAAGCAAAAAATATGAGAACAGAAGTATGTTTTGTGTTCTTTGCCCTAATTAGTGACTTTTCCAGGTTTTGTCAGGTATATCTCAACATGTCTGGAGACAGTATTAGTGTTGTCAAATTTGAGATGTTGCAACATAAACCTTCACCAACTAAGGAATAATTTTAAGTACATAACAGAGTAACTTTGATGCAAATGGACATTGCACTGTATCAGAATTGAATCATTATTTCTTGTATTCTCTTGAATTCATTTTTTTGCAAATAGCCATATTGTTTTTAGAAAAATAAGATTTAGATTCAGTTAATGAACATTTGTCTTTATTTGAAACAGCACTGATTGACAATGTTTCTGTGTGAATTTTCTTCTTGGTTTGATCATGGTAGTTCTGCATTGCTTCCATCTGAGTCTGATCCATTTCCATACCATCCAAGCCATCTTCTCCCAGAGATGAAAGTGCTTGCCAACCTTCTCTTCTTTCAGAGGGAATGCTCTATTACCTCCATTCTTCAGATGGAGACTTTCAACTTGGCCTTTCATCCATTTCATCTTCCATTTTCAATGGGAGTATCCCTGCCATTTTACTCATTTGACAACCATTGTTTCAAGATTTAGAACAAAGTCTTTGCCCACAAAGTAGACACTAAAATACCAAAATGGTGAGAGTGAGTGTATTAATTAAACCAACTCATCTGTCCTCCATCAGATTAGAATCTTTTGATCACCATCAGAAATTACTTGAGGTAGATGTCAATTTTCTGCTTACCTCCTATTCAAGTATATTACCTGAATCTTTGTGAATACCTTAAGTCGTCATAATTTAAGTCAGATGAAAGTTTGAAAATGAAATATAACATCATTTCATCTGCATTATAGTCGCTCTTTTCATATAATATATAAAATCATCTAATCACGTGAAATGATCATCATTAACACTCACACATTCTCGAATTCATTTGCACCATAATTACATATTTTTCGATGTCAAACAAATAAACAATAGAATCATGCAATTCTTCAGGTCTAGTTCACTGCATTTGAGAATTGTCAAAAATTTAGCATAATTGGTTAGTCATTATCAGAACGTAAAGGCGAGAGCTCTTCGTCATTCTTTCCATTCCCTAACTTTTCGACACTCCTTTGCATAATACTAATATTTTCTGCCATGTCTTTCGCTTTGTACACACCGCTACCACTAACGATCAAATTTGCACCGGCTTCAGCCGCCATGTCAATTGTTTGTGGTTTGACCCCTCCATCAACTTCGATGTCTAATTTGGGGTATGCTGCCCTGATTGCGCGAACCTTACTCATACAATGCTCAATAAAAGACTGCCCTCCTTTCCCAGGATAAACAGTCATGATGAGAGCCACGTCAATCTGATCTGCATATTTCAAAATGGCTTCCACTGGAGTATCGGGACTAATCGTCAATCCCACCTTCATTCCATTCGCTTTGATCTTATCAATCACGTCTTGTGTGATTCCCCGTGGTTCCGTCGCTTCGTAATGAAATGTGTATGAAATTTGCGACCCCTTGTCTCCAGTGGCTTTGGCCTTGGCAACGGCCTCGACCCACTTCTCGGGCTCGCTCGTCATCATGTGACAATCGAAGTGACAGTCGGGGATATGGTTGCGAAGACATTGAATTACATATGGACCGAATGAAATGGTGGGAACAAAGTGCCCATCCATGACGTCGAGGTGCAGGTATTTGGCTCCAGCTGCCAGGGCCTTTTTGGCTTCGGATGCGAGAGAGGCCATGTCGCAATCCAGGACGGAGGGGCCGATTTGGGCGGGGCAGCAGTGGTATGGCATTTTTGAAGATGGATGAAGCTAGGGAGTGACGAAATTAGAGGCGATAATTTGAAGTGATTGCCACGAAGCAAGATACAAAAGATAGAAGATAGAATTAAACAACTTCGAAATTCGTTCGCTGTTGTGAATGATTTGTGAATGATAAGAGAGGACGACAGATAGGTGTTACTCCCCCCCTCGATGTTGGGAACTATTGAGAGGGAGACTCACAAGCAAAAAAAATGGTGGGTCGAGAATGATGCTGAATACACCAAGTGTTTTGCGCACAGCCATCAATTTTTGACACATTTCCAGACGAAAGTCGAGGTTCTGTGATGTTGTGACATGAGATCCCACCACGTACTTCGTGAAAATGCTCACATAGGAATTCAAATGGATCATTTCATCAACAAATCAAAATAAAAAAATTACACATTCAATTTTTTACTTTGTTACGAATAGAATGAATTATTAGGATTATTATTTTTCTCTACTTGGGTCCGATGTGCAATTTTGCATGATACATCATAAGAACTAAAATGATAATGTGAAGCCTTTTATAGGACTTATTGGCCATTCGGAATAAAATAATGATTTAGTATTTAGCATTATACTGTAGTGGTGCCATCGGAAAGATTTCATTCTTCGACTTCAAACATGTCCTTCATCAATTCCACAATCCTATCATAATCATGCCTAAATGCAATTTCATCATCATTCATCAAGTGAGCCCATCCAGTATCACTTCGAATATCAACAGTTTTACTAATCTCATTCCCTTCTTCCAAAAATTGGGGATAAACATGCATATCCATCACGCTATCCAAACCTTCGATTTCCTCTAAAACATCATGTCGTATCCGCGAGATCTTGCCTTCAACGTAACTGACGAAATGCAGTATTGCTCCTTTGGCGCGAATGCTTGGCATGGTCGGAACAGAATCCCAGTCGAGACGGAAACGTTCCATTTCGTGAGGGTAATTGTAGTGTTCGTCGCCCCCGAGATGAGCTGCTAATACCATGTCTAGTGCACCGTATCCTATGCATGCATTTGTCAGTGGGCTGAAGTCTGTGTTGTGCTGACGACTGGAATATGAATATCATAAATAATGTGATGATTGATAGGGATTTTCAGCATGCAGACGTTGAAAATCCATATGAAGACCACCAGAAAGCATAATCGGAGAAGAAAACGCAGTGCTCTTGTTCATTCAACTGCACAAAACACTCACCAATTCACCTCCACAAGCCTCACCCGAATCCTCCCATCAATCTCATCCGCAATAACCTCCACATGGGAAATTCCCCACCTAACACCCAATGCATCCAACGCCTTAAACACATACTCGCAAACCGCACGTTCAACCTCACTCTCTTTCTCAGCCGCTGACACCAACTCTGTCCCAAAATACACAAACGGAGCTCCATTTGCAGCACGTTTGTCATAACGCCATAAAGCCGCTACTTTTCTTTCCCCATCTTTACATACGACGTCTACGGCGTATTCAACTCCGGAGGCAAATTCCTGTAGGAGGACTCGCTCGTGTTTGGAAGCGGTGGGCGATCCAAATACGGGGCTCTGGTGGACTTTATTGAAAGCCATTCGGACGGATGCGAGGTTGGAGCAGAGGTGAACGTCGTCGGAGGCGACTCCTCTAAGGGGTTTAACTACCACCATCTTCCTCTGGGTTGCTGAGTCATCTTCCCTCTTTTGTGGCCCCAAATTTTCTTGTTTTTCAACTTCTTCCTCGTCCTCAACGACGCCCAAATCTCTGGCAAACTCAAAAGCTTCGTTCAAATTCTTACAGCTTTGTTGTTGTACCACTTCCAACCCACCGACGCTTTTTACCACTTCGTTCATTAAAAACTTGTCTCTCCTCGCTTTGTTGAACCCATCATGATATCGGGGATACAACCCCAACGCTACCCCGAAACGTTCGGCATCTTCCAATCCCGAGTCGGACTCGCAGTAAATGCCGCAAATTTGTATGTCGGATGGGAGGTTGGATTTCCACGTCTGTAATTCCCCTTTGGCTTCATCACCGGCGTCATTGGAACTCTCACCACCATAGCTATTGTCACGTAAACCGAAATTTAGACCAGACAAATCGGGAAGGCGACTCGACAAATGCTCCATCTGTCCCTCGACCTGAAACAAATACCGAGAAAAAAAATCGGAAAGGACGTGAATGACCGCAGCTCCGTAAAGGTGTCGGGCGGCATGGGCAATGTATTGGCCATGGTAAGGGGAGAATGCGTCCATGAGTATGATTGCTTTGGTGGTTGATTTTGAATCAGTATTGTATTGTGGATTGTTGGTTGGAGTTGGTTGCGATTCATCGAAATCGCCCAGGGTGCCGGTGGGGGCGTCGCGTTCTCGATGTATAGATTGCACGTCTGGCGGGTATTCGATGGAAGGAACGGCTGGAATGGTGGCCCATTTATTCCGCAGCAGTTCCATTTCATCTTTGTCGTCATTTTCGTTGGGATTTATACCAGTTTTGATATCACTTGCCTCTGATCCAAGACCATCCTCTTCCGTTCTCGTATCATCATCGTCGGCGAGGTCTATCTCTACCGAATCGTCGTAATCGTTTGCAGTGCTGATAACTTTGCTCCTACAGTTGTGGTTGTTTGTGTCTTTGTTATCGCCGTCGCATGATGTCCCATCGGCAGAGCCTCCTCTGACTCTCAAAACACGGCGTATAGACGTTCTGAAGGAACCTGATGTACGCGACAAGCCATTGTTTAGGATATGGTTACTGCTCTTTAAGAGCAATGATTCAGTGAATTTCAGCCGCGTGTCTGATGGCGGCAACATCCATGATGAAGGGGACGATGACTGCGACGAAGATGCAAAAGTCCATGCAGAGGAAAAAAAAATTGACGTCTTGTCATGATTTCGTCGGACGATTACATCGTCGCCGTGAAATATGGCCAGTGCCAACAAAGCCAGGAAGGATAATGTCCCTTGGTTGACCGTTGCTTGATTCCTCATGGTCGCCTCTCTCGAAATAGGGTGAGAACGGTAACTGGTTGGCTTAATTTTCCATGGGATGGATTTCATAAGTTGTAAACAAAAAACTACCATACCACCTGTTGTCAACAAACGAAGACTGACGTCATTATTACGCATTCAATATTTTAAAAATCAATAATTTGAATAGAAAATATTTTCTTCCTAAAACAATACAAAAAATATAATCAATAAAAGTCAAAAATTAGAATTAAACTTTATCATATTGTAAAATATGGACGGAAATTGTCACCTACTCCCACAATCTCTCCATTGCTCCCGTTGTGTCTGCAAGTATAAAATATTTTAGCAACTTACACCACGCTGGATGTTGCTATTTTTTTCACACACATATATATATTTTAAATCGAGACCGAACAGCATTAGCATTCACGACATACTGAAGTATTATCGTTTGAATACGAACGAGACTATGCAACAACGAATCCTCTTCGCAACCACCACCATGATACTATACTCCTCCACTCGCCTCGCCGCCGCCAGCCTTTCGTCTGCCCCTCCTTCATTCCGAGGCATCGGAAGCACAGCTTCACGTGAAGTCGCATTTTCCAGACGACGACGAGTTGCGCCTTCTCCGTCGTCTTCAACTTTGTGGGTGTTGCAATCCTTGCGCGGAGGATATGAAGGGAATTCCACTTCCGCTTCCATTTCAACAAACGCCACTGCTTCGGCGTCTGGTGTCAGGAAATTCAGTTCGGATACAGTCACTTGTGGAGACGGAGAAACCAAATTTGTGAAGCTTGCTGATCCCGCGCCTGGTTCTCGTAAGTTCCAGTTTTCCAGCTATTCTTGATTTGTGTATTTTATGTTGATCTCGGCTAGACATTCATCAAAATTTGAAATGCTCACGTTCCTTTATTCCTGCTTCCTGCGCCCTCCCATCACTGTCCTCGAAACATCTATCAACTATAAATAACTCGAAATAAATATCATTCAACCCCAAAACGAAAAAAAATATCCACAAAAAACAAACGCAGCCTTTCACTACGCGTTCCCCGTCCACTCCCTCGCCGCAGCCAAGCACTTCTACGGCTCCATCCTCGGATGCAGCGAAGGGCGCTCCTCCTCAAAATGGCAAGACTACTCCCTACACGGCCATCAAATAGTGTGTCACTGGGTCGGAGACAACTACCGCTGCATCGACTACTACAATCCAGTCGACGGAGACGAGGTACCCGTCCCCCATGCGGGATTGGCGCTGACGGTGGAGCAATTTCATGATTTGGCGAAGAGGGTCAGAGAGGCGGGGGTGGAGTTCATTATCGAACCGCATTTGAGGTTTGAGGGTATGCCAGGGGAGCAGTGGACCATGTTTTTTAAGGATCCATCGGGGAATAATTTGGAGTTTAAGGCAATGACAAAGGTTGAAAATTTGTTTGCCAAGTACAATGTTGACGATTGAAGGAGATTTCGATGCAGTCAGCTAGATTACTCTCGGTTCATCGGGAATTTAAATCGGGATTCATGACACTCATTGACACCGAATTTTACCGGGATTTTATGCCATATGCAAGTTTGGGAAATGACCAATATCCAAAATATTCAACTTAGAAAACGACAATATTCGCCTGGACATACCTGCTCACTTGTTCATAGCTTTTAGGAAAATATGCATCAATACCGCAGAGACGTTATTACCAACCAGTAAGTCAAAAACAGCGACAGATCTCCAGACAGAATTCGTCTCGTTGAAGAAATAAGTTTTTGGTCTACTTTGGAATTGAGATTTTTAAGCAATCGTTCTCGTTCTGTCGTCCTACACGAGCTACAGCTTGAATATTAATTTACTGCAAGTCATGAAAATAATACAATGGTTAATAATGATGTTACCAATAGAATCCACTTTGACCACTTGGTTTTCTTCTCGACTGGTTCCCAAACGAGATCATGGCACTTAGCATCTTCCTTGTAATTCTCACTCGTAATTCTCTGGAGTCCATCGAATCCTCCTCTGAATCCAGCTCTGACCACGGCAACCTCTTTTGCCTAAAATAATTCCTCCTCTAGATTACAAAATTAAAGTAGAAGTTTGCCTGTATTATCAATTCTACCTGCTGCATGGAGCTATTTTGCATATTCATACATTTTTTTGTCTCTTGTCCAGATTCTACTGTGCAGTGCAGTTGGAACTACTGGTTGAAACCCATCCTCATCTGCAGTACTATCTTGGTAATCATAATCAGGGGCGGTAATGCTGTCATAGATAATTACCACAGATCCATAAAGAAAAGATACTTTCCTACCCTCCATATCACCCAAGTATGAATTGTACACATAAATGTCAAATTGGATATTACTTGAATATAAACATGTAATATCCCATGTAGCATGAACTTGTTTTGTATCAGGTCTGTATATGGGACATGCTATTGCAATCTTGGGAATTATCTAGGGCATAACCAAGAAATATCATAGGAATCCCCCAACCTCCCAGATTCCTGCTCTTTTCAGCTTTTACCAAGCCTGCTTCTCCAAATTCACCCAACATTTACAACATTCTTTGGAATGATTCCAAAAATACTTGTATCTTGTGCATACCTTTCACTCATAATCAATTTCCTGTAAATTAGACAGAAATAAATCAGTATAAAACAACCCACATTATAAAATTTGCCTCATATCAGGTGGGAAATTGGAATTTATCAACATGGCCTGAGTCTAAGTACTAACTGATGTGCCATATTTGATCATCTGATTTTGCTGTGGGGTGCCTGCTCCAATGATTTTGGAAAATTTATTCAACACCCAGCATGTACCATTGGAAAAATTAAATATCTTATTTTCACTTGCATCATCATGTTGTATGTACTCAATTGCAGTTCCACAGCTTTCTGGTTCCAATCACACTTGATGTGGTGTATTATTGTTGTAAAATGATGATCATCTGAATCCTGCAGATTGGTTGATTGTCACATACCTTTGTTCTTGTAAAGAGGTAAATCTATATCATCTGGTATCTTGACTGTACTTTGGTCCATTTACCTCCATTCTGAGATGTTTTTGGACTGGATTTGCACATCTTTAACACATTATTTGACTTGTTTAGCACGTGCAATTGAACAAGCCTTCAATGTCCAAAGTTGTCCTACTTCTGTAGCCTTTTGAATTCTTGCTTGCATAAAAACATTTCAGTTCAATATTTTCTGATGATTGTATATCTGTTGTAATTGCTGTATTCTTGATAATTTTGCTATTATGTTGTCAATTCCACAACCCACTTTAGACTTCAATATTTTTGCTTTTAATTTTAGCTTTGAATCAGTTCACTCATTGTCCACTGTGCTCAGGAAAAGCTCAATCATGACATATATACAACTCTTAGGTCTTGTCATTGATTGTATCTTTTCTTGGGAAAATTGCATCCAACTCTTTTACCTTAATTTTCAACAAATATTCCCTTTTCCAATGAAAAGCCCTGATCATGGTCAAAATTGATCCATGCAAACAGTTGTTCCACAGTGCTTGCATTCAATTCTGTTGGAACACCATATCTATTCTTCCATGATTTTGGGTGCTTGTGGGCACTCTCTCTCTTTTGCCTATAATCTGCTTCCTTGTGTTCCTTTGCCCTGAAATTGTTGCATTTATGTTGGAACCTCTTAATTGACTTCCCAACACTTGATTTTGATGAACTGTTGCCAAATTTTATGTTCAAAATTCAGGTCAACTCTCCTTGTTGCTTTCAGTTTGATGGCTTTGTAAACCCACTTTTCTGCACTTCCTTTATTTTCTTTTGAAAGTTACTGTTGCTGAAATAATGTCCAAATCCATTCCTTCATCATCATCAAGCTTCTTCTTACATGTTCTTCTAACTCAATAAATTCAATCCAAATTTTCGATCTATTCCTTGTAATCAACAGGGGTAATCTTCATCTTTGACTAGATATCCAATCAATCCAAAACATCTGGATAAACTTTGCTATGCACAAACTTAAAATGTGATTCAACAAAATATAATCCAACAATTTAACTTTCTGACTTCAGTAATTTGTTTTCAACTTTTGATTCCTCAACAGTTAACAATAGATCCTCACTTGCATCTCTCAGCATAGTTTCTTGAAGATAAATCATCATTTCATTTGCTGCTAATTGATCACTTGGGCTGAAACAACTTTCCAACTCTGTATTAGTGTTCTATGCTTTTCCAATTGTAAATGCTGCATGTATCATTGTCTCTTTATACAATAATCCTTTAAGACATTTCCTGTAATAATCTATCTAATAAATACACTGCCTTGGCATTCTTCTTGATGCTCAAATTGTGTTTCCTTCAATATTTGGTCCTAGCAACACCATCAGACTCAATTTGTTTTGTCAATCCAAGGGTTAAATTCTTGCTTGATTCCTGCTACTCTAGCAACCACATGGAAGTTGAAAATGCAATCAATGAAACTCTCACATATGGCATTTTTTCATTTAAAATGGGAAGCAAAAATGATGTGGAAAAGTCCTCCTTTAATTTTTCTTCAATTTCATACATTTATAGCTTGATGTGGGTTTTGAAGTTCTGGTTCTCAAATTGCTTCAACCACAATTGGCCTCTAACTTGATATATCTGTTGCTCTTGGATAAGTAATTACTGCAATAATGAATTGCTCTTCTTCTTGAATCCAATCACACAGCAGCTAAACCAACATAATTCCAGAAGTAGCAATATCATTCATTGTAAATTTTGGTATAAATTCAATATTTTTGAAATTTCAATTTTATTTTTAATTCCTAAATTAAAAATTAATTCTGACACCAAAAGATATGCAACGCAAATGCAAAAAATGCATTGCATTGTGTCAGTTCACCTCTTCCCCCCTTGTTCCCCTCTGATTGTGGAAAAATTTCATTTTTTTC
>JALLPE010001554.1:0-11600 GCA_036940025.1 Conticribra weissflogii
CCTTTTTTCCATGTCCAAGGTCAACACAAACTTGGTAATGTGAAAATTCTGTTGGAAGAATGAATCCTCTCCAACATCCTTGACTTTCAATGAATGTTTGGATGGATCTAATCAGCAACCATCTGATGCAAACTGAGATGTAAAGGCAACAAAGAAGTAAAGAAGCAACTTAGAAATACACACACACTGCTACATGCACCAAAACATGCAATTTCATTGGATGGGATGGACTGGGTAAAATGAGCAAAATTACAGAATCAATTCACTTCTGAGAGTGTGAATGGAGAAAAGTGCATCCAGCCAAACAACAGAATTAAAGCCTACTGCATCTGTTCTTCTGCCAAACAAATAATGTGCAAAGCCTGTGACTCTGAAAATATTGTCTTATTGAGAAATATTGTTTTGTAAAACTCATTCAAGTCAAGAATGTTGAATATTGTAGAAATTGTTGTTTAGTTTTGCCTGTCTTTGGCTCAGATTTAATCATAAACCATACAATCATTTTGGTATTTTTGGAATCCTCATGAAAGTCTGCACAATACAAACTGCTTTGAGTGCATGGAATGTATTGATTTAAGAATAAAATGACCCTGGCTGCTTTTCATATTGAGATTATTATTTTACGTATATGTGGTATTGTACCCATATCATACCCCTACGTTATGTAATTGAGGTTGATTCGGGATCGCTGCATTAAATTATTTATTTTATATGATGTACATATTCATAAAATGATATGTACTTTGTTCTTGATATCATTGGAGATAATTTAAAAAAAAAGGTAATTTCGAATAAACTCTATCGTACCATGATTGACACCAAAATAATACAATTATATATAATATATAAAAATAATAAAATTTCACAGACATGGATAATCATCGGTAAAATACAAAACAAATACATTTCTCTCTACTAAAGTCAATACCCCAAGCGACCTTACTTCTCTGTTTCTTCGCTTCTCGCCACGCCTATTGCCCGTTTTTTTTCTCGCTTGCGACCTACACATGTTTTCATCGTCTTTGAAGTAAATATTCCATTCCAATTCAAGCTGCCGCCGTCGAACTCCATTCATCTGAAGTGATAAATTCAAGACTTTGAAATAATAAAAATGGCAGGTCTATTTCTTCGATACCACCTGTTCTTATCAATAGGCATGATCTTCCTCGCCGTTTGGAAAGCATCTTTCGAGAATCTTCCTTTAATAACGGAAGCTGTTCAGTCCATGGTGACAGCCACCATCCCATTGTCGGTTCTAGAACAAATGTCCACACCTTCTATGCCACCGGATGTCGCTATTTCGCAGGGGGTGGAAGAGGCGATAAGATATATGCCCGTGTATGCCATTGTAACGTTGGGGGTGTATGCTCTTTCATCGGTGCTGTATAAAGTGGCTACTTTTGGAGATTGCAAAGAAGCTGCTATGGAGTTAAATAAGGAGATTGAGGATGCAAAGAAGAAGCTAGAGAAGAAGGGCTTCAAATTTTAGTGTGGGAAATTCATCAAAGCGTCTAGAGAACAAACAATCATTGGAGACTATCGATGAGAATAACTCCTCGAGTTGTGTAAGTCCGGATTTGTGGGGGATACACATGTTGGCAGATTGACCATTAAGCCCTTACTGTCAATGAAATATTATTGCAAGATTGAAGGAATACGGCAATATTATTTGAGTTTGCGTCGAACAACAACTTACAATCCTCATCACCATCTTCGTCAAAAGTTTTCTTGTATACAACGAAATAAACCTGATAATAAGAAAACATTTCATTGCTAAATGACAAAATCTTATTCGATCGCCCCAGGATCGTCAGACCTAGTGCTCTCAAGCAATAGAATCTTCTAACACTCATCAATTTTGTTTGCTCAGGGTGAGAATTAAATTTTCATAGGTGATAGTTGAGCCGTACCCAAATTCATTTCTGTAAATGTTCCACCGTCTTAATCCAAACAGCCTGCCCAATCGCCTTCATACCACCACTTTCAATAGATGATCGAACCGACAGCAAATCGTCACTGTTATTCGCGTCATACACATTCCAAAGATTAACTCCCTTTAACAAAATCTTTCTTCCATCTTTCCTCACTCGAATTAGATTGTCATAGTTGGATGCCAAATCCTCAGCAACATCTCCTTTACCTCCATTCTCCCCAGTCGAAGACTTGATAGCGATGTCTTTCACGGCATCTAATAACTTTTGTCTCTCCCTAACCTCGTCATCAGTTTCAACACACTTTTTACTAGGCAGCTGGACAAACTCATCCCAGTCATAACCGAAACCATTTAAAAACGATTTATTCCCATAACAGTAAATTGCTTCATCTGCTCGTAAAAAATCGTGTGATGCAATAGGGAGTGGTGTCAAAGCACATACGGTGGCTAAGTGCAGAGATGAGTTTTCTTCGTCCATTTTAATGGTAGCTTCATATTTCAAAGGCCCTTCTCGTAAAATTGTGCTCAGGAGATTTTCCCCTCGTTCTAGTTGGTAACTGACGGCCATTTTTTCGAGCCAGTCGAGAACCGATGGGGATGTGAAATGTGACTCAAGATCGATCGCATTCTTGTCGGATGAAAAAGATGACGACAACGCATATACCGAAGTCTGTGGTAGTCTACGGTGGAAAAAAACAGACGACCGAAACCCAAGGGTGGGAGCCAATAGGAAACAAAATAGAACAGAGAGATGAAGGACTTTCATCATTTTTTTTATCATAATTTTTCTATTCCCTCTCTGTCTCAACACGACCTGCGCTATTTTCGATTCCGACTTCAGACCTCGCGTACTTAACGTACTTACTGAGTACACGTACGGACTTATCAATGATTATGACAATACACCACTTATTGTTGGCATTATTTGTACATCTTCTTAGTTTGATGGGAGTGAGAAGGAAAAGAACATGTTGATTTCATTAGGGTTCATTCTGGATTAAGCCAGCCAGGACTATCCAACAACTTGATATTTCAGCAGGAAAACTCTTTCATTATATTAATTATGTAGGTATATGGATCTTTAGAGGAGAAGATATCATTATCATTGATAATTATATGAAGTTGTAAAAATAGCCAATTTTGATGGATAGTGAAAGATGATTTTTGGATGGCTCTGAATAGATAAAGCGTATCAAACCAACCTAATTTTTCGTGATTCGTGACTACCTCGATTGGCAAGCTTGTTGTTATGTTGTAGTGATGTCGGTTGAATTGGGTGTTCAAATCGATTGTGGGTATTTTATTTCTTCCTCCTTTTGCCGCGGGTATTTCTTTCTGTGTTGCCACACCAACAAGTTTCATGCAGCTTACCAAATTGGTCGACTATAGGATTATGCTCGTAACCACAATCTTTACATTTCCAAGTATCAGAGATTTTTGTCAAACAGAAAATCTGAACTGACATGAGTTCATTCCAAGAAACTAAAGCATCAAGAGTATTTAGGGGAATGCAGTCAGATCCATTGGACACA
The DNA here is from genome assembly GCA_036940025.1 of Conticribra weissflogii. Taxonomy (NCBI): domain Eukaryota; phylum Bacillariophyta; class Thalassiosirophyceae; order Thalassiosirales; family Thalassiosiraceae; genus Conticribra; species Conticribra weissflogii. The sequence goes on from JALLPE010001554.1 coordinate 3,466, forward strand.
ATCGAAATTTTGTTGGCATCAAATCTGAAATCTTACCTGAATGGCTGCCACTCATAAACTTATCGCGCCGAAACCAACTATTCCGACTGAAGAGGGGAGAGAGATCTTCCAAAGTTACAATTCTTCCGCCCACCTCCATGTTTGCAAACATTTCGGCTAGGTGCTGATCCAATGACGGGACATCAGGTTTTCCGGCTCTTGTTCCGAACACACCGTTGAAATTATTTCCAAAAACTACTAAATGCTTTTGCTCGTCGTCGCTCAAATCCTTGCACATAAGGAACCTTCGAAGAGCGACGTTGCGTTTGAGGGAGTCATACTCTGAGAATCGGCACGGCGACATTGATATTTCGTTATCAGTCTTATATTTAGTTTTCTTATTCGGCAAAAACGCATGAGTGAAATCACACATTTCCTGTGTTGAGAAAACGAGATTAGAGAGTGCCAATTGAACCGGTGTGAAAGTACACAAGGAACGAGAATAACAAGATCTTACCAATTCGATCTTCTCGAAAGAATACGCGCTGAACTCATTCTTTAGGTCACTTTCAAGTTGTTTGGCCAGCATGTGTCTATTTTTCATTAGTTCAACGCCTCGACTGTGAACTCCCAAGCACAGGCCAACCTGCATAACTTGTATCCCCAAGCCATGGCCAATATCCACGAATGCCTTTATTTCTCTTCCCTCCGGATCCCGGAAATCGCTTTCGCCATTGCAAGTATTGCCATCATTTGCATCATTTTTGCCGTCTGCGCATTTCTCCGAATGCTCATTTATCTTTTCGTCGTTCGATGAAGTGGGTCGTCCCTCGAGCTTGTCAAGAACACGTTTGAAACCTTCGATTGTGATCCGACCGTACTGAGCTCTCTCTTGATTTTCGCCTCCGCATGTATCTGACTTTTTCTTGAACCTATTGTTGCCTTCACTAATGAAGGCCCCGTTCTCAATCTTCTGAAACCCGCCATGTGCATTCATAAACCCTTCAACTGCATTTTCAAATAATTCGATACCAAGAGGTGAGATGTTTTCCCAAAGCCCTGTTGACGGCAGTGAACTTTTCTTGTCTTGAAGCGATAACTTAATAGCACGCTTTAGCTGCTTCGAATATTCCTCGTCAGAATCAGGGCCATCACTAACCAAATCAACCACAAAACTTGAATCGTCGAATGGATCCTTGCAACTACACTCTATCTTTCTCTTCCGGTTTTCTGTATCGATTTCGAGTTGCTTTTGCGATTCCATCAATGCTTTCTGAAGTTCTGCCTCGCAATTTTCACTAGGGCTTCGTCTCTTGTCGTCCTCCCAATCAGCAATCGATTGTTTCTTCGATTCTTCTAGAGCCTCGGCCAAATTTCGTTCGTAATCCTCTGCGGGGTAATTCTGGTTAGAAAAATCGCTTCGCGATTCTTCTAAGATTTCTTCCAAGGTGGTTTCCGCTGTAGATTCGTCAATGCCAATGTCTCCGAAATATTCGGTACTTTTCTTACAAGTACTTGCTTCATTATTGCCCTTGGGAAATGACGATTCCATGCTGCAAACTGACGCATCCTCCTTGGGTAGAAGTGAGTCAGTGAGTCCAGACCTCATATTCTCCGTATTTTCCAAAGGATTCGAAGCTGATGTTGAACGTGATTTTTCTATTGAAGTTTCGGGTGAAAATGGAGTCCTGATATTTGCACCTATTCCAGATATAGGGTTTTCATTCGTACATGCAGATGCCATCGGAAAATTTCCCTTTTTGCCGGTGTCCATTCCATCAGGAAATACAACTGACTCCTTTGCTAGAGCTATGGGTGGGGTATCATCGACCTTCATGGATCGATCATTTCTACTATCTGGTGCAGGCTTTTCCGGAATAGCGTTTTGAGAATATTTATTTTCGTCCCGATTCATACCACCAGCACAATCAATATCATTTGTAAGGCTCGCGTCCTTCGAATCTCCGTTCCTCGCGCCTGCAGATGGTTTCGTATCCGTGTAAATCTGTGAGCTTAGAAATGCATTCACTTTGTTATGGATCTGCTCGCCGGTGCTTTGTCCACTAGATTGAAGAGTAGCGGCAGGTGTTTGGTCGCCGGTTTTTTCCTCCCCATTAGTGAATTCAGGGCTGAGGGACATGACATTTTTTCCAGAAATTGGCATATGATCTGTCTCCCTTGCTCTGTTCTCGAGATCACATGATTCTGTATGTACATTACGACGAACTATAGGACTTAATGGGGTTGTATTCAAATCACCACGGCTGATAGTTATCATCAAATTTCTTCGCGCAGTGCTCTCGTTATTGCGCTCAGAGGGCAATGACCTGGCATCCACGATGCCGTAAATGTTCTTATCCGCCACTATAGATTCGTTTGTTGACTTTCCCAGGGTACCCAATCCATTGATGGAATGTCGGGGACTGTGACTTTCGCTGTGCCTACCATGACGACTGGGATGATTAGTTTTCGTGGTAGGGTCGGAAGGAGACGTGTTTGTGAAACTTGATTCGCTTGACTGCGACTCGACACGCCCCTGTATGGGCGTGTCGATGATACTCATGTCATTGGTCGATGGGACAGAGGGAATGCCACCACTTTTGCGTGGGAGACGAGGTTGTCGTTGTCGAGATTGTCTGGGGGGAATGTAGTCTGGAACGTAGACCAATTTTGGCATAATTTGCATGCGTGGCAGCCAGGTGAGTCTTGAACACTTGATGTGTCTTGACCGTAAAAAATCGTGCATCGAATTGTGTACTACGATTTTATGGGTGTGAGTTTTAGAGGGTTCATTTTGGAAAAGAGTCAAATTTTTGTTGCAGTAGTAGTAGTAGTACCTACCTACTACCATATTGTACTCTCTACCAAATTGTTTAATCCGACCTTGTCCGTACTGTAATCGCCAAGTAATTGCCATGATAAAAAATTAAGAAGTATTTCGACGACTGGCGCGCATTGTAATCATGAGCAGAGATCTGGTTTCATGTGTAAAAAATTCATGACAAGAATTGTGTCAATAGAGACAAGATAACCTGAGATAACGACGTTTTCAAAACCCCAGCCAAAACCTGTCAATACTCAAACAAATGACACCGAAGGTAATATGAAATGTTAGATGTACATTCTCATTGAAAGTTTTTGGCAGAGGAAGGATGAGGTACATTGACTGTCTTGGTCATGCTCTTGAGCTGACAAAGATGATGTGCTGTTTGCAATGTGTCCTGTCTAACTCGTTTCAGTCCTTCTTGGCAACAGGCGGTATCTAAGACCTAATCACTGCATAAATTGACAAAATTCATTGGATGGTACAAAGTTATGAGGACAACAAGCAGTTTCTCTTCTTCTTTTTCATGGAAATGCAGTTGTTCCAAATTAGTGTTCATGTAGGTAACATTTGAAAATTTGTTCTAATTCTAGAGGGCATTTTGCAAAGAAGAAATGAATCGAGAAAAAGAATAGCACTGACAGGGGTATGGTGTGTCCAGAGAAAACAAACTGCTTATTCTAGAGATTCAATGGTATAAATTAAGATGTTATCAACTATACACAAGTTCTTCCACTTGCCATATAGCATATTAGATAGAAAGCAGTAGTCATAATGGCAACCTGGAAACTTGGGATCCCAAGAAAAGGGTTGTGGGAAATAATGTGCTGCTTTCTGTGGTCATTCAATTACAACAGAATGTCAACAAAATGTATAGTGTCAGCAATTTATTTTGTCAAACAATCTTTGAGCTGTATGATGTATGAAAAACGTTGATTCATACATCATGCATGATCTCAAATGGGGAAAAGGTTAAGATGTCAAATTTGCCTTTGATTGTTTATCATACTTGAGAGTGAATTGTTGATCATATTAGCTGGAAATATTGGTGACACATCTGCAAAATGAAATAGATGTCAGTAAATGTCAGTAAATGTCAGTAAATGTCAGTAAATGTCAGTAAATATCAGTAAATGTCAGTAAATGTCAGTAAATGCCAATAATTTTCACCAACAACCCAAAAATGTTAAACACATGGAAATGGGATTGAGTTACAGGGACATTTTTTGTAGAATGTATCAGAAAAGTGCCCACAAAAATCCTGCACTATTACTCTTAGATTCATTTTTGAGCTCCTGAGGATGAGAAAAGATCATTGTACACATGAAAAAAACACTCAGAAGGACATGTATTTTATCCTAAAGTTCAATGCTTTTTGAGCTTTTCTCTGACATGTCAGTGATCTCATGAAAATATTTCAGTGATAAGACCATTGTCAATGATCTTTAAAACATCTCGAGGGACTTGTGGTGGCAATGACTAAATGGATATTCAGTGGGTCAACATTTTGAATGGGTACTTAAATCTGCAACATGATAATTCATTCAAAAATTAAGAATTTTTCATGACAAGAAACAAATTTGATTGCAAGCTAGGGACTGCTCATTGAGCAACTTCAAATTTTGGTTCGAATTTCTTTCTGGATTTAGAGTTACACCAGATTGATGTAAATATTCAATTTTTACTCTTAACTCTAAAATAACACTAGCTCAAAATGACATTGAACAATCATTAAAATAATTCTCAAAACAGTCATGACAAATAGGCACTGCAAGGTTACATGAATAAATAAGTTGTGTTAATTCATGGCGTAAGGGGCAGAGTAATCTTTTGTAATCTATCCTTGTATTCTTCCAAGTGCCCTTCACATGGTCCCATTTGCCACAGTTCTTTGGGCACTTGAGTTTTTTGTGTCTAGGTGCATTCTTTTTATTTCTGGTCTTAGTAGATAATGGCAATTGTTGATAAGTAACTCCAATTTCATTTTTAAGCATGGCAATGACCTCATTGCTGTGAAAAATGATTTGTGGATCTGTATTGCCCTGGGTTACAAGTGCTGAAGACTTAATTGCATCCACTTCAACCACAAAAAACATGAAAACAATGGGGTTGGTCGTCTTTTTGTTGCCGAAACATCCTCTAGTGCAATGGGATTATGTCAACAATTGTTAATGTCATCAATCCAGTGCTTATTGTTGTGTCATTAAATTGGTTCAATATATTCGAAGTTCCTCCACTCTCATTCAATGAAGCCATAAGTTTTATGATTTTTGAGAATTGCAAGCCTATGAGCGCTCATAATTTCTGGCACATGCTAATTGTCCTCCTGACAGTGCACATGGAAGTGTTTTTGTCAATGCATAGTTTGTATTTTACAAAATATCAAAAATATTCCAAAACCTTATGTTCAATGTAGTCCTTGATATCACTTCCAGGAACATGGTTTGGCCAAACCCATCTTGATCAAAGCTTGCCTGTAAATACCAATATGATGCAAAGCCAATAATCCAAAATCAACACAAAGCCACTATCCATTGTGGCAATCTTACTGGTAGTGATGTAAGAGTTCAGTATTAAAATCGTGGTTTGATTCTCAAACTCAGTCAGGAAATGTGAATTGTTGTTTTTGTCCTATTGTTGATCTTTGTCCTCCTGAAGTTTGATGTCCAAACAACTGGCTTCTTCTGGACTTTGTCAGCAGTGAAATAATAGTCATCCTTCTTATCAATATGAAACCTTGAAAATACTGGTTGAGATACAAACTCATATTTTTTCAGTTCATCTTGGAAGGGATATAGTTTTGCTCTTGGTGTTTGTTGAATGCATCAAGCCTTTAGCTCACAACATGTCACTCTTCCACAAATGGATGGCAATCTTTGTTTGTGTAAGACCTTGCTGAGTAATATGAAGGAAGTAAAATTTTTGCTTCCCACACACTTATACTAACCTCTATAGAGGAAGTTGTACAGCTACTTGTGCAGGCCTAGACTAAAGCATATTCATTTCATTTTGCATTGCAAATAAAATCAGCATCTCAAGGGCTGATGATTGAATCAAATGCTGATTCGTTTATTTATCACATCTCATAAATTCTCATTGAGCATCATTAATTTTCTACAATTTTTACATTAGTTTTCATTTAGAAAATCAAGCTAACTGCCTCACTTCCAACAATGACAAGGAGCAAACTTTGAATTGGGGAGGGAGCAACTTGCTTTGCTCTTCTCTGCATTATTCACCCTGAACCTACAGTTAATATCATGTTCATCAACTATTCCACCTGTGACTGAGTCACCAACATCATTGCTGTCAAACTGGACACAGTAACTTGCACCACCAAGAAGCTTTTTGCTCCACTGTGGTCCATCATATTTGTGCAAGAGGGTGACCCATCAAAGATATTTGGGAATTGTTGAGTCCCTCTTCTTCCCCTACTTTTGCAAATGGTGGCAATAGCAATAACAGTGTCAACAAGAATTAACCACAAATTGATTCTGCAATGTTGTCTATATGAACCCTGATCATTGACCCATGCCTCCAAAATTTTCATCCACAATTTTTAATTTATCCTCTTGAATATAAATCTAACAAACAATTTGTAATCTAATGCAACAAATTTTGCAATACTTGAAATTCATTACAATTTTGACAACATAATAATTATGAAATAGAATATGATGGTCCTGTACAATTATTGGTAATACTTCCATCTAAGACATCCTCATAAATGTGTTGTTGTTTTCCGGACATAAATCCCCATATTATGCCTAGAAAAATGTTCAAATTGGCTTAATTTAGGAACTCAATATGCTCTACCATCTGTTTAAGTGTGAATGATTTTGAAGAAAACGAATTTGTTACCAACAGTATTTCAAATACATGTTAGTTTGCAACAGCAAAGTTGAAATTTGTGGCAATGACCTCAAATAAGGAAAATAACCTATGGAAAATTCTAAATTAGTCCTGATAGCTAACAAATTTGGTGTTTGTGTGGACACCTGAAAATACTAACAAGTAATTATTGCCCACATTTTGAGATTTGTCTGTTTGAAGCACTGATATTGAAATCTGTTCAAATGACCCCAAACTTTAATAGAATACCTTTGAAAACCATTAATAACCTCAACAGCAAACAAATTTGGTTTATTCAGGGACATCATATAATTATATTCTATGGTTTTCTATTTTTCCTGTGTTGATTGTCCTCTCTTTGCTCCCCTTGAAGCCAGTATCTTGTCTCAAAATTGCTCAGACATTTTGAAATTACTCTAGTGAATGTGTTGGACATGTATGCTGCTGTATCACCCCAGATAGGTTTGTTGTTGAGTTGTCAGGTGTTCCATTGATATTTCTTCATCACTGCTCTACGCAGCAATGAAATCATCCTCACAATCAATTCACCATTACATCAGGCTTGGACACATTTGGGCATATCAGCTCCCAGTTGATTGTTGTCAAACATACATCACCTCCATTTCCAAATCTTCCATCTGATCCTCAAACCACATCATGCCGTGAAAAAAGATATATTCATTGCTACCCCTCCTAGTTTTGTAGTGATCCAAATATAATATGTTAAAGTAGCTCAAAAACCAACAAGTAATAAATCATGAATGGGTATGAAAAATAAACAAAATTTGAACATTCAAAACTAGAACCTGAAAACTATTACTATCATCCTATTTCTTCACAGTGTAAATCTTGAAACAATCTTTGGAGAACTCACTGAGAGATCTTCAAGAATCACTTGAGAACCTTCTGAAAACCTTTGAAGAACTTTGGGAGAACTGAGGTTCTCTTCTTCTTTGTTTGAATAACATCAAAAATCATGTATAACAAGCAAAGATTTGATATGAGCAGTTTTAGAGTTGATTCTGGAAGGATTGGTAAGACAAGGAATAATTCCAATTTTGACTAGATTGATGATCAATAAATAGTTTTTTATCATACACAAAATATTTCTAAATGAATATGATATCCAAACAAGCAATCAATGCTCTCTCTCAAGCATTGATTCATCAGAGAATTAATCTTCTATCAATTTCGTCCCTTAGTTGGAATTGTTAACAAAATGTCAATGGAATGTCACAACGTTTTGGGTTTGTTGCTGATTTGTCAAAAATTGTGTGTCAGTTCCTGACATTGGACAATTTTTTGTTACTGAGTCAAGTGTCAACACTGTGTCATTCACATCAACATATGACTCTCAGATATTGCTATTTATTTTTCAAAATAATTTTTTATTTTATAATATTATATTCACAACAACAGTTACAGCAGCAACAACAGCAACAACAGCAACAACAGCAACAACAGCAACAACAGCAACAAC
>JALLPE010001555.1:0-11572 GCA_036940025.1 Conticribra weissflogii
AGCAGCAGCAGCAGCAGCAGCAGCAGCAGCAGCAGCAGCAGCAGCAGCAGCAGAAAGTGAGTTCTTGATGTGGGTGGACCTGCAAGTTGGGGCAGTGGGTGACTTGTTAGAGTGACGGCTTGAGATTTTGAATTCTTCTAGTTCATGATTGTCATGGAGATTATCTAATACATTGTTGTCAAGGTCATTGTCTTTAACATTTGAAAAGTCATTGTCTTTGTCATTGTCTTTGTTAATTTTAAAGTCTTTGTCTTTCTTGGACTCTTGGTTTAGATTCTTCTTTGAATTTTTTTAACCAAAAGAGAAATCAACAAAATGTTAGATAAAATTTTGGGCACAAAAATGAAGGTACTCAACACAACAAAATAACCTTGTTGTTTTCTACCTCTTTAAAGGAATAGGAATTCTGCCTTGATCTTTTCAAACTTCTTGCAAACAAGCTTGGAGAAAGGCTTGTAATAAGGTTTCTTCCACTTCTCATCTTGGTGGAGTTTTTCAATGGCATTTTGGGAGTGGTCAGAAATGTTGCTTTTTTGGTGGTGATGAGGTATTGGAGGTGGTCATCACATCTGTCCCACGTTTTGGACCAAACAGTGGTTGATATTGTTTTTTTCTTCAGGGGCATTTTATGGACTAGCTTTTACCAATATTTTAAGTGGTCAAGGACAACCATTGTCTAGTGGTAAAAGAATGTATCCTTTGTTGTAAACAATTAATGGTGGTGAAACTGTATAGGCAAGATTAGGTGGTGAGTTCCATGGGAATGGATCAAACTGGTGTCAACATGTTTACACCATTTTTATTTAATAATATTTGCCACTCCCACAACCCGTCATGAAAAATCTGACTGATAGAGGTAAATGTTTTTTAGTAATTGACAATGAGCCTAACACTTCAAAACATGTCTTTCTGAAGTCAAACATAAAGGGACATTATTGCTTACAAAACTTTCCATACAGATATTCTTTCTTGACAATGATATTCTATCCTTGAATCAATATTCTATCTGTTTTCAGAAAAACATAAAGAATTCAAGTGCACAAATTGTAGATAAGATATTTAAATTCTTGCAGGATTTTCATTGATTCCTTTGAATAACAGATAGAACCATGGTGCAAGGATAGAATTGTGGTACAAGGATAGAAGTGTTGTCTGCACTTGGATTCTATCTTTGTACCCTAATTCTATCTGTGGACTAGGATTCTATCCATTCAGGCTCTAATATTTTTTGCATCTTTAGTTTTTTATACTGTATTAGCACAATCTTGTAATATTATCCACTAACAAAATAATTCCACTTTAGAATGAGTACAAGTATCATTTTCAAAAAACATGTTTCTTGGTTTGGCACACATCATGGTGAACAAGACAATATCACACAGCAACATTTGACTGTTGCATCCAACCAACTATTATCAATGAAAACAATTAACATTGACCAAGATTATCAATTGATTGATGAATGACAAATATAAACAACTTATCAAATGTACCTGCTTCATTTAATACCTTAAAACTTAAAATGGAGCCTGATTCAAAACTTAAACAAGAGTCCAAGCCAGTGGAAGATGATTTTTACCATATTGCAAAAGAGTTGCAAAATTGAAGCAGGCAAGCTCTTGCTGCTCTGGAGAGTGAATATTGGCATTTTTGCAAGTTCTTTTGCTGTAGTGCTGCCATTGCTCTTTCTCTTTGGATATTATTTCTTTTTCATGATCTCCTGCCTGGATCTGGGCAAATTATCCACCTACTTTGGATACTTTATTTTATGAATCAATATCCAAGGCAAGATGTGGCAAGTTCATTTGCTGGTGGATCATGTGAAGCTGTTGATCCCAATACATACAGAAAGTATGTTTATCATTTCATCTTGGCTATCTCATAACCAAGGCCGCTGCGGTGAGTGGTTTTAGTATTTAATATTCTTTTATTTCCCTTTTTAGTCTGAAACAATAACAAAATAATATTCTTTTTACAGATTTTGTTGGACAGATGTTTCAATGGTGACAAGTTCAATGATTACTTGCTCAGCATTGATGGAACTGACTTCCAGATTTATGACCAAGGATGGAAGTTCTACTTTTTCAAGTACAAGGGATCTGTGTTGGGGTATAAAGTTACTCTTTGCATCCTCATTGGTGTTATCTGTTGGATTCATGGTTCTTATATCCCCAGAGTCCTCAATGACCTTAAACTATTTTGAAACTTTCTTGCAACATGGATTGAACCTTTTGAACCCATTGAGGCCAATGATGAATACATTGGAGAGGCGCCAATGAAAGCGAAGTGCCTGGCATGCACTGCAATATAAGAGGGACATGCAATGGTGAATTGTGTCCTTGCTTGTCAAGAGACAGTGGACAGGCACTTCAAGAAGTGGTTGATTCCAAAGAATGTGAATTCTGGCGATTTCTGAATACATCATAACATTTTTGGCACAATCACTGTAATCACCCAACTTGCCATTGACAATTGCAAGAAATTATCTCAGGTCAATTACACCAATGAACTTGATGCATAAATATTTGTAAGATTACTATTTATTTTTAATCCAATTCAACTCTTATTTTATGTCTATAGAAAAACAAACCTTAGTTTCATTCTTGTATTGATAGTTTATTTTTTTATTAGTAGAATTAAAATATTATCAATATCATTATCATCATCATTATTGGCATTATTATTGTCATCATATTAATTTTATCATATTCTTCATCATTGGCAAACAGAGAAACCAAATTACCATTTTGTTAAAAGAATAATGGGTGTAATCAAAGTAATATATTCTTATAGCAAAATGATGACAAAACTATTCGAAATTGCAGAACACACATCAACCTTATTGTTTGATCGTAATTACGATATGAGCAATGGTCATCATAAAAATCAGGAAAGAATTGTTATTTTAAATACAAAAAAGATAAAAAGATAAAACCACGAGTTCATCTCTATTTCCCCCTCAACTTAAATCACTACACATCGAAAATATGACTAGTCCAAAAAACCTGGTTTTATACCGTTGTGAGTATCCGATACTTAAGAACTGAGTTGACATCAAATTCATCGAAGTTTTTGTGGGCATACGAGGACTTTATGACGTTTGGTTGATTGAGTCATTGTTATATTATTCATTTCATTCCAATTCAATGATTGAATGCTTACTCCTAGTCCTTGATAAAGAGCATTTATTCACTTATCGAGTCATGTTTCAACTGTTTAGCCTTTTTTAATTACCAATACCTAGATTAAAAGTCTCTCAAGATCCTCTTCATATGGGTTCATTGTTGTTGGCCTCTTCTTCCGACTCCCTTTCTTGGCGCCAACAAGCAAATGTTGCAAATTCATGTTGTTTACATTGGCCATGAGCTCGCGAATGAGATGAGGTGGGATATTTTTGTTCTGATTAGTTTCACCCAGTTCTTTTCTATTGCTGGTCTGATTTCCAGTATCAGCGGTCTGAATTTCATTAGCAACACAAAATATTTTGAGGAGAATGATAAAAAAATTCTCTGCAAGGATACAGCAATCTTTCATTCTCACCCTTGGAGGTTCAAGTATTGCCGGTGGTAACTCAGGAGCATCTCCAAAGTCGATGCAAGTTGTGCAACTTGCACCTGTGCTCTCAACTTTTTTCGTTCCGTGTTCTGTATTCTCCTGTTCACATTTACGTCCTGATTTTAAACTTGAAACCCTTGATGTTGGAATATTTCCAAATTGCTTGCATTCGTTGTCACTTGCAAGTGGGTCCACAGGGGGTGTCATTATGAACGACGTGGTTGTCAGATTCGCGTAGGCCAGAAAGCAATCTTCACAAACTCGACAAGTTTTGGATAGAAAGAGAGGATCACTTCGGTACATTTGATATCCTCTCGCTCGAAGATTGGGCTGAATTTGCCTTAATACAGGAGGAATGACAAATGTTTCCTCGTTTTTTACGCTACAACCTATTAGCTGCGCTGCAAGAGCACCGAACCCTACGTTACCAGCAGCTTTCAAGAACCGATCTTCTGGAGGCCACTTCACTGAAGGATGCGATTCATTTTTAGATTTCAACATCTCCATTGTCTTTTCAAAATGCTGTATGACAGTTTTAAACGGGATATGCTGGAAGTAATCATCACAGTCGCTTTTGTTACACGAAGGACATGTTGCCGTCATCAATTTATTGTCAATGTTTAGCTGCGCATCGTGGTTGGCCGACTGAGTGAGCTTCACTGACGATGGAATCTTCACCAATGTGTCGAGGTTAAGTGGCTCTGTTGCATTCCTTGTTTGAGTAAAAGCCGAGATTGTGCTTTCGATGGATTTCCTTCCAACTTTATAACCCCGATTGAGTCGAATGGAATTGCTCCAAAGGATCCAAATCTTCCCATTACCATCGACCTTGAAATTCACTATCATCCTCGTAACTTCATTGGCGCAAGAATAGCGACCGACTTGATTGTCTGTAAGCGTGGTTTGGGCTGATACTTGAGAGATGTGTTGCACGATTTCATCACATATTTTTTCTATTTTGCCTCCTAGGACTGTTCCACGAAGCGGCATTGATAAACTATGGACATCTGGACCATCGAATGTGATGGCACGTTCATATAGAGCAAAGCGTTTGTCGTGGAGATTTTGTTTAGTTCGCCGACGCTCCAGGATGCAGAGTTTGGGTGTCCATATTGCCCGAATCTGAGAATTATGTTGTCCTCCTCCATGGGGAGCTATGAATCTTTGCAAAATGCCACTCTTGTCGTTTCTTCGTTGTTTAAGGAACTCGCCTATTGGTCAAAGAAGCCAAACCAGAAAAATAAACCGAAAGAGATCATCGCATTGAGAAGTTGACACAGGAGTTTGAGTACTCACGAAGTGATGTTTTGTTGAAGTATTCAATGTTGCATGATGCTTCTTTCCCAAGGATATGGCTAGACGGATCGATGCTATCAAGGAGCTCGTTTTCTCCGATTTCTTCATTTGTACACATATGATTAACCGACGACGTGATGAAATACGCGACTATGTCATGACTACCATTCCCATTCTTTTTAGAAGCTGCCTTGCTCAAAAATACGTCTACAATATTTTCAACTGTGAGATTAGCCCTTCGTTTGCGTAGAATTGTTGTTTTACTCTTATCAGGACCTCCATTGTTACTAGTGAAGTACCACTGATGGGGCTGCCCAAAGAGGAACACAACTGTGTCTGGAACTCGAAGGATCGGTCTTGACTGTGCACTATCGCCGCGGAGGCTGTTGCTTGCATGGTCTCTGAGATCTCCTGATACTGTGGTTTGATTGTTGGATTTGATCCATAACAGGTTGAAAAAGTCGAAGTTAATTCCATCTCCATGTAGCGAGCTTGATTGAGACATGGTCAAAAGTAATCTTTGTCTCCAAGAAATCATTGTGGATACAATAAGGATTCAAATAACTATCCAATTTAAAATTGAAAAAAAAACTGCAACAAACTTCTCGACAAATGCCCGAACTCATCGTGCATCCGTCACCTTATTGGTGACCCAACCTTCCAATGGAGAAAAATAAACCAAGGCAATCCTTCCCAAAAAAGCATTAGAGTACCATGTCTAGGCATTCCACAGCCCAGCGTCAATACACCTCTTCATGTGATATTCAGCTTCCTCCGGTGGCATCGCCAGGAGCGCTTCTTGCAACTTTTCTTTTTCCCTCGATTCAAAGGCTTCTTGCATTGACTCAGGAAGACTTTCGAACACCTCCAACGGATCCAACCCTCCAGGTCCCAGGCGCTCTTCGCGCGGAAGTGAAGATACGTCCACGGCATCTTCTCCAGTGGCACCGCGCTCGCGAGCTTCCCGGGCTCGTTCCGCATCAATTTCTTTGCGTTTCTCCACTGCGCGAACTTCGATGCGTTTGATAAAAGCTTCGACACCTTCCATGAAACCGTCATACATCTCCTTTTGCTCCAATCGCGCGAAGAATGGAACAACGACATTTCCAGGATGGCGTTTGAGACTCTTGGCCAACTCTGCAATATTACTAATTATTTGGCTCTGTCGTGCAACCAGCTTCATTTTTTCGTGGAATCCATTCATTTCATCTTCTAAACTTGCCAACAAAAGGTAGTTGGAAGCATTTTCCTGTAGCAGAATATCACCTTTCTGAAGAAGAAATTCTTTTGATCGGTCCAAATCACTAATTGCCATAAACTCTTCCACTACATCTGCGTATTTCTCCGTAAATTCATGATAGGACAACATTGAAACGCTGGCAGAAGTGACAGTTTCTTTCGGCTGAGGTTGGGGTTGTTTGGTTTTTGCCGCATCGCCACTATTTTTGGCCACAGTCGCTTCAACTTTTGTCACTGCTACCTCAACATCTGCTTGTTTTGCTGCCTTATCGTCAATGCTCGCACCACATAATTTTTCTGTGGGCACCGCCTCTTCTTTCATAGCTGACTTTTTAGGCTCCTTGTCAGCGCTTGCTTTGACATCCTCTTCATTTTCCTCCTTGGGTGCAGCAAATCCAGACTCAGTAAATTTTGCTTCTCCAACATTCTTATTGACAATCGTTCTTTCCTCCACAACGCGGCACATATTATCCACATTCCAACGTTTATTCTTTTCATAGTGATCGAGTTTGGCTTGGTTGTCGGCATTGGCAGTTTCCAGTGCTTTGAGTTCCGAGCGAAGACCATCAAGATCTTCGAGGTCGTCGTCGCTGTCGGAGTCGTCATCTCCAGATTTGGCAGAGGCTTTGGAGAGAATTTTGTTGATTTCTTTTATGCGCAAGTCAGCTTTTGCCATCTATGGGGAATGTGCAATGAGAGATGTTGAAATGAGAAGTATACGCATATGATTCTTGCTGTTAAGACGACAGCCAATTTTTTTTCTCTTCAAATTACGAACATGAACGCATCGAGAAAAGGAATTCTGGACCCTCAAAGTAACCAAAATAAGTAATTTGCCAATGATAATAAAACAATCATTGCAAAAATCACGAGAAGAACACAATAAAGCACCACAAAAAGTCCTCAATCAAGAAGTCGTCCCGATTCATACACTGTGGCACTTGACACCCCGACCTCATTCTCTCGGCAGCGTCGTGTCATCAAACGATATTTCACATATTGAAATGTCAACGTACCTCCTGGCGAATCTTCTTCTTATCTGCCTCCTCCCGCTCTTCCCGCTCGACACGACTTCTATGTTTCATACGAAACCATGATTCTCGGTCAATGTTAGGGTGGACGTCGTCTTCATCATCAGAGAGTTCAATGTTGTCCCATTTGGAATAGTCGAATGGCTTGCTCATGGCAGTCGTGACGAATGTAAATTATCTCGCGATTTCGTGTTTGCTCAAGAGACAAGAGAGTCTTTGTTTCCTCCTTTGCCGAGATCGATGGAAAGAAAAAAAATGATGCCACTTTACGAGAAGAGACTGCAGGCTGTGTTTGGTGCACTATATGACAGTACCAAAGTAGGTACGATACCTTGATTTGGAGAAGCCACACAAAGATTTCCTTTTTTTGCGAGATTCGTCATAATTCATGATGTGGCAACCGACGAATTCCCGGAATTACACGGAAACAGATACAAAGGACAGACCCCTTCTCCCTCCTTCAACGTCGCCAACATCATTATCACACTGCAACCATGATGTCCGCCACCCTCAGCCGTAGTGCACAACGCACCCTCCTCACCAACCTCGCCAGGAGGGCATTCTCCACCCCCGCCACCCCTGGAAAACCCTCTCTCTCCGCTAAAGCCGCTGCCGTCGCCGAACACGACTCCGAATACCACCAAGCCAGGAATCTCATCGACGGCGAAAAATCCGAAATCCAAAAGTACCAAGAGAAAATCAAATCCATCGACCCTCATGCCGTCTTCGCCGTAACGGACCCCCTCCCCGACCCGGAACTTCCCGAGAACAAGGCGGAGGTGGCGGCGTTGGATCCCGCCCACATGAATCAAATCCCGTTGACGCCCGATGGGCAAGTGAAATTCGTCGTGATTCGCCAAGAACAGGCGAAGTGGCCCGGCCAATCCCCCCTCGGGAAAGAGGCCAAGTGGCTCATTTCCTTTCAAGATCAGGGAGAGGTCGGAGAGACTTGGAGTAATTCTCTCATGGGATGGGTGAGCAGTGCTGATCCCATGGCCGCGAACATGAAACTGCAGATGGAATTCGACACAGCCGCCGATGCCAAGTACTTCGCCGAAAAACGTGGGTGGAAATTCATCATTGAAAGGCCGATTATTCGCAAGGGAAGAGATGATGATGCACAGTATCAAGATGTCTTTTTGCCCCAGGCCGTTGCTGGGGAGGTGAAGAGGCATGGGCACAAGTGCGATCATTGGTATCGTGATGCGGCTGGGGCGAGTCATTATTTTAGGCCCTTGAAGTATCATGGAGGTGGAACGGTGAGGCAGCACGGCCCGAATAGGGATGCTCCGATTGCCAAGGAAGTGGAGAGCTATTACAAAATGAGGTAATCGAGTTCGAAATCGGTTATTGTTGGCTTGGCTTGGATTTCTCGGTTTAATTGGGTATTCTGGGGGGTGGGGAGACCAGGGATTAGGATTTCAGGACTTTATCGTGACATGAAGTAACAACAATTTTGCCTCATTTGTGCCAAAAACTCTGGGCAAGGTTTTTCATCCCAATACCGGATACATCGTATTGGTTGGAAGTCATTAAAGGAACCTGTTATTTTTAACACAGATCAACACTGAGGTCTTTTTTGTTGTTTTACAAATAGTGACAAGATGTAACAAAACAAGTAATTTATTTTTAATTTGGCTGATAATTTGCTGCTTCTTTGTGTGCGATGCGAAAAGCTGTTTCATGACGGTACGTCATGTTGTGAAGACAACATCATAGCATCGTTGGTCCTTCTGATCCTTGTTTTGAAGTGATCCCACCATGGAATGAATTAAATGATAGGCAAGTAGGCCGGGTAGTGGATGGCGTGCAAGATTCTCTCTCTCTTCCTGTGATACCTTTTCCATACCAAAAGAAAGGAAGAAAGACGGTGCTGTCTTTTACCCAACATAGGATAGAGATCGAAGTGTCTTATCGAATACTAAATGAGGCCCGCCATCAAGACTACAAAAATCTTGTCCATGAGATGTTTTTCTAGAAAATGGGCATCTCTAAAGATCATTTTTATGTTGAGGTTTGATGGTATGAGTATTGAATAAGCAAAGAGATAAGTATTCAGCATATAATAATACTTTCCCCCGCTGCAATACGGATTCACGAACCACGGATTCACGAACCACTCGGTTCATTACAAGATTGCAAGATTTGTGGGGTATTCATCCGTGGTTAGAGTTTCTTTTATCTAAGTTTGTTGGTTAATGCAACTGGTCACGATCTTCAAGATCATACCTAATTTCATTCGTCGCCGCAAGCTAGATTCAGTTAAAAACATTCTGTACAACAAGAGCAATCAACTGGCGGTGATGAGTTCTTGCAATCTGCAATCAAAACATCCAGTGACAGGTCACAGATAAATGGAGGCATAGTGCCGACTAGCTCATTGTGTTCAATCCTAAATGCTTCAAGATAATCAAAATCTTTCATTTCATCTGGAATATTTAGTTCACCACTCAGTAAATTGTCGTTTAAACTTACACTTTCCAATCGGTTCAACATTGATATGGTTGTAAAAATCCCCCCAGAGAGTGCATTGAATGACAAATCTAACACAGACAGCGAACTCAGATGTCCGAGCTCCAGAGGAATTGTTCCACCAAGACCATTACCACCAAGATCTATGTCTGTGACTGTTTCAATGCCGCCAATTATGTCACAAACAATTCCGTGCCAAAAGCACTCATGACTGTTATCCAGCCAACCAGTTGCATTCTCCCATTTATCACCATCTGTAGCATAGAACAGATTAGCAAGGATATATCTCTGAGCTACTTGACCAGCTGAGCCAGAATCATAAGTTTCCATGTCATGAATGCACCACTGCTTTGATTTGCTCTGCGGACTGTTAGGGTCATCAAACACAGCTTCATCAAGAGTGATCTTACTAGTGATTAGTTCAAGGTCCTCCAAAATAAAGATAAGGTCGATTTGCTTGAGTTCCGTTGAAGTCTCGTTGCTTTCATCTGGCGGAAGTGGGGAAGGGAAGGATTGGAGAGGCGACGAAACTTTTCCGTTATCATCGACTCCTTTTCTCATCACGAAAATGACAGAGGATGTGATTGCGAGTGCCATACCAATAACTGATACGATGATGCAATAATGCACCCACCCCCGTCTTCTAGAATTATCAGTGGCAAAGTGCACGACCCCCTGATAAATGTTTTCTGAATCATTATAAATTTCATCATCAAATTTATCGATGAAGTACATGTCTTCAACTTGTCTATCAGTAATACTTTGGTCTGCCCAAACAATGTTTTCATTCTTCGAAGAATCCCCTCTTGGAGCTAAATTAATGGTATGTTGATGAACATTTTTTGTATCTGGGTCCACTTTTCTCCTCAAGTGAAAGATTTCTTTTATTTTGCCGAGTCGATAATATGTTTTGTTTTTAGATGTTTCCTGCATACACTTAGCCCCGTCAGAGGTTTGAAGTCGATTGTATGACATATCATTATTCCAGTTATCCATACCCGTTGTCGTCGGCATTTTATTGAACGAAGAGTTCCATTCAACTGGAGATAGCTGCGATGGAGGGGAATCATTGTTGGGGTCATCATCATTTTCGTCGAAGTCATCTCTGCCATCACTTTCAGATGATCCTCTTAGCTCCCGTGGCACCATTTCGAGAGATTTACGAAAGGAGTCTGAGAGCTCACTGGAAAAATAAATATCATCTGAATGTCGCGGTACAGGGACCCTGCCAACGTTTCGAGTAAGGACAGATTCTCGGAAAACTGATTTGAAAACAGCTGCTCTGCGTGTTTCATCAGAACCTTTGGTAGATTGAATGTTTGATGCTCCAGACGACCTCTTACTATCTTTTGATCGCCTCTTCTTTTTCTCATCCTTTGACTTCTTACGTTTTTTACTTCCTTTCGATCTTTTTCCTTTGTCTCTTTCAAAACGAGAAAATCCCTCCTCTATGATCTCGATTCCCCAAGGATAGTCCAATGTCGACTCGTCTATTTTGAGCCTTTCCTCCAGGCTCTTCGAAGCATAGTCGCTGTTGTTCTGCTCTTGCGTGACGGAATCCGGGACATTTTCGTAATCCTCAAGAAGGACTGAACGAGGAACTATCGCACTATTGGCATTGGCGGGACACTCTTGTAGTGGGATATCAAGAAATTCGCTTGTGGATAACGCCGCAGTAGAAGCAGCGTCGTTCTCAGAATCGTACTCATCCGTCTCTGTTTTCTGGTATGGCTGAACGCTCAGTGCGGATTGGCGCAGCAGGGCAACTCTCGCAACCTCCGCCTCGATGACTTCGTCATCGGACGCTGCTTCGTAGTTGCTGCTGGAGCTAGATGAGAGGGAATGATCAGTTGACATAACGTGGAAGATTTCACTTATCAATTTTTCTTGGTCCCTATCATAGTCTGTCATGAGTGCTCTCAGTCGTCGGCCCCATTGGCCTAACTAGGCCGATTTAGGTGGCAATTTTCCTTGTGATG